>CAUJNA010003450.1:1020000-1052500 GCA_963377175.1 Effrenium voratum | reverse complement strand
ACCAAGCATCACTAAGCCATGTTTCCCAGTGCTGCCAATTACCAGCATCGTAGGTAAGGTATTCTTTGGGTTTGTGGGAAGGGATTATATTTTGCACAGCAAACTGTTGCACCAAGGTGCCCTCTGAGGTTGCGGTCGATCTTTGGGCCGTTTCCACCTTCGCCTTCTTGTGAGGCCTCGCCTCTGGGATTTGCGTAAGACACCCGGGATGATGTGAAGGGGCTTCTTTTCCCCCTAGTGGGCGTTACACCCCCCCCGCTCCCTGGAAAAAACACATATTTTGATCTAAACTGTAAATGGCTGGAAGGGGGCAAAGTCAGTGTGAGAGCTCGAGATGGGGGCCCCCTTTACGGCACCCAGTTATGTCAGTTTCGTTTGAAACAAATCTGGACAAACCAAAACACCCCAAAAGCAACGTTGAAAAGACCTCAAACTCAACATGGAGCCATCAGCCCAAAACCTTTAAGGGGCCACTTCGACGCCTGCGACTGCGGCGCCATGGCCCACTTCCGCAGCAGCGCCGCGAGGCGGCCTCCGAGCTGCGCGCCGAAGCCGTTGCCCGCGGCCTTGGCCTCGGCGGAGGCCGCGCCCCCGCGCACCGCGCAGGCCGCGCGGGCGCCGTTGGTGAGACGCGCGTCCAGGGCCTCCGAGGCTCCGAGGGGCCGCGAAAAAAGCGCGACGGGGTGCGATGGAACCCAAGACGAAATCCTAAGGGTACCTTCCAGGGATCCTTCGTTTCAGCAAACCATCAAAAACCCAGGGGAATCAACCCCTAGAGAAATGGTGGGGTTGCTGGCGGTTTCCAGTTTTTGAGGTTGGGTGCTTTTGGTAAATTCCATGTTTGGAACCACCTGAAAAGGGTACACTCACAAAACACACACCCATCTTAGAGTTTGAAAGAGGAAAACCAAGAACAAAAAAGTAGACCAAACAAAATCAATGCAAGAACCCTCGAACTTTTTGAGATAAGCCACCCGTTTTTTGATGAAGATTCCTTTGATAGGGTGTCCAGGGCATGCTCAAAACATATGTTGCAGGCTTCTTGGGAACAAGGAGAAGCCAGGCGAAACCATGAGAACATGTTACTCTCTTACCCGGGGTTGCATGAAAGGAACATTGTCCTGAGAGCCCATCCAACAAAAGAGACAACTTGTCACTTGTCAATTTAAGCCTACAAAGCTTGGTGCAGACCGAGAGAAAACCGGAAATATGGGTCCGTCACGGCCTGTCTTTTTTGAGGGTACCCTTCTTTGGGTTGATTTCAAAGGGACACCACTGTGACACCACAGTAAACCTTTTTTTTTGGGGGGGGGGCCTTCACCCACATGGTAGTGCACAACCGGGCCTCCAATGCCTCCACCAGGCCCACGGCCGCAGAGGCAGCGCCTGCCGATGCGGCAGCTTTTGCCAAGGCCTCCACTGCAGAATGCACCGCCTGCAGATTGGAGTGGTCCTGCGCATCCAGCTATCCAGCTGAGCGGCTCCCTAAAATGCAGTGAGGCTGGGAAATTGAACAAAACAAACGTGCCGAATCGGTTGTCTTCATCATGACTCAGTTGCCCAAAGGACCCAGAACTCCAAAGACTAAGTCGGCTTTGGGCAGTTGTGAGCACAGTCCTTGAGCTTACTGCCTCGTAAATGCTCGATGTCTCGACGACACCGATCCAGCGCAGCACAGGTTTCATAGGGCCGGCGCTGACTGCTGGACAATTTGGCCCAGGCTGCAGACAGAGCCTCAGGCAGCATGAACAAACCTCAACCAGAACCCCCGCAACAAGTGCTTTTCCCCATTTCCAAAACCGCAAGTGCTGTCCGAAAAGCAGTTGTTGGAGGGGTTGCTGGAATCTAGGATTGAAGTTTGACCCAGCCTTGGCAGCTTCCGCAAAGTTGTCCGGCACATCTTCGATGCCTGTTGCCCGGAGAACCTCCTTCCGCTTGGCCGTGGAAAAGTAGAGGTATGCATTCTTGGAGCGACCGCCTTTTCCTCGCACCCGTCGCTTCTCCGTGGCGAGCTTTTTCACTTTCTTTCCAGTCTTGGTCTTCTTCGCCATGGCCAATCTATACACAGAAAACACCAGAGGACATGCCCGGTCACAAAGTCGTCGCCATGTGAATGGTGAATTCTGGGGAACCGAATCTCTCAGAGAGCTAGTTGGCGAAGTCTGCTGGGTGAAAAGAATCACTTCATGTGTTATCCTTCTACCCTCAAATGCTAGCCAGGCAGGACACAATGAAGATGCGTGGTTTGTCTTCTGCATTCGGAGTGTCAAGCCCTTGCCAGGCCTCAAAATGCTACAACCTGAAAGTGCGCAAGTGCCGGAATCGGTCCCTTTGCAGCTTCAGCTTATGAGTTGCACGAGCCAAACATGTGTACATACGAGTATGAGCCACAGTTGATATTTAGTGCGGACACTTGGTGAATGAATGGTGTTGTTCCCCAGTAGATGACAGTGAGTCTCGACTGTTGCTCATATGAGTGTTCACTTGCACATTCCTAACACATGCTACTCACAGCATTAACCTTTGGTGCAAGCGGGACCACGTTGATTACAACCCGTTTAGGGGCCCCAATAGAAGAGCCAAAGTCAAAGCTTAAAACTACTTGGTTCAAAAACAAAACATAACATTTAGAGCGAGTCCCCCATGCCCCTCCGAAATGCACCATGAACTACTGGTAATTTTGACCGCACATGACTGATGCCCAGTGGCAAATCGAAACCTGCCCACCACCAGCCTCTCGTCGCACGACATCAGCGCTCATTGGTGATTAGCCGGCAACATCCGGGACATGCTGAAAGAAACAAGTGGGCATCGTGTCTTCCTTTTGGTTTTCCTTCGGGCTTCCCTTTGAACCAAGGAAACAAACGCCTAAACCAAACATGAACAGTGTCACAAAATAAACCGCGCATTGACAAGGCGCATTGCATTGTTTTTTTAAGCAAGCGGCCTTCGCACCAGAACTCACAACTGTTGAACCCGCGTGTTCGAGCATGGTAGCCCTCAAAGAGTAGCAAACTCTGAAAGTGTCATGGATTGCAAAGATGCATCTGGCTCTCAGCAATGCAGGTGTGCTTGCTAAAAGTAGCACTCTTCGGCTTGATCCGGCGGAATTTGTGCACACATTACGCACACATTCTCTCTCTCTCTCACGTTGCACGCACATGGACACGACTTCTCCGTTTGAGAGAGGAATGACCAGCACATCCTCGGGCGAATTCCAAGCCCGAATGCTGTGTCCACCTAAAGGGACCTGCCACAAAGGGCTGGCTTCAAAGTCCAAGCTGGATTTGAAGATTTGCAGCAACATGGTCAAGTTGTATCGTCCCACTCAACCTTCAGCCGGTCCCAGGTTCATAAAAGTGACACTGAAATGGTAAGGGAAGCCCGTGCCCTGAGAATATTTTGAGAAGCCGTCCAAACAAATGATTCACTTTGAGGAACACTGGCTGGACTTTCCCATTTTGTTGCTTCCTTTCTCTACAGCCAAAGCTGCATGGGCATGGCTTGGCCCATTCCGTTTTCGGCATTAGCGCAGGTCGTCCTCCCAGGCTTCCGGGTCTTCAGTGTCATCGAAATCCTCGTCTTCCTCGTCTAAAGACACGTCTGCTTGGCCGTCCTGGCTTCAATCAGGTTGTTGGCTGATCCAGCCGTGTGTTCTGTGCTTTTTCTGTATGCTGCAGCGTTTGATCTGGGAGGACAACACATCACCTCCTCTTTGGCCCAACTAAAACAAATGCTTAGATTCTACTTCATTAGTGCAAATTCAATTGTGAAATAATAGCAACTGAGATCCCAAGTCATCTCAAGCAAAACACATACTGATCATGCACTTGTATGCAGTCCTTCCGCTTTGGCGCGTCCGGGGCTTTCAGGTCTCGGTAGTATCTGCTCTCCTCCCATGCATTCAGTGAACAAACACTCTGTAGGCGGACTGGTCATGTGCTACCATCACATCTGGCACACAACTGAGGTTGTGCGAATTGGTACTATTGCGTATACCTGGTGACATGCTTGCAACATCCAACAGCGTGGGTCAAAAAAGGAGTCAGCTTCCCCCTCACTGGTGGTTAATCCAAACCACCAACTAGGGGATACCTGAATGCATGCTACCTGCGACATGAGCAGCTACATGAACAAACAAATCGAGATGTGTACCCTCCTCCGCGACCTCATAGATAGGGTCCGTGGCTTCATCGACCTCAATGATCTCGTAGGGAGGCATAGTTCCTGAGAGGGAAATAACATGGAGGACACCAGCAACTGGGATGCACAAAGTAAGCATGATGAGCTCATCTTGAAAGTGGTCTATGTCTTTCTCCGCGTGCCTCGCGTGCTGCAAAACAAAAACAAAAACAACCTTTGTCTGGCAGCTTGCACATGAATACGTCGACGCATCATAAAATAAGGCACCAACAAAAATGCAGGTATGCCTTTTGCTTTCTTTTGACACCACCAGAGAAAAAGAAGAAAAAAAAAGGAAAAAACACGTCCTCAAACAAAGACACATCCGCATGGCTCCGAATTTTGATGGCTGGAGGAACTGCAACAATGGTTGGTGGATATAACTCCCAGTCCACAATGTCCACCCTTGCGGGTGCAGCAGAATTCACACAGAAAAACCTTGGCCCAACTCTGGGATTTCCTTGTTCCTGTTCAGTCCTGAGAAAAGACCTGGAAATCTGAGATCTGAGTTCTTTTCGACCTCATGAAGCCTACAATGCAGGCCCCCGGGCCCTCCAATGAAGAACCCAGGCCCTTTGAAAGCAACCCATTTTGAGGGCCCTTTGAAACCATCGCGAGCCTTGCCAGATGTTGTTGCGCTTCTTGCAACTAAGAGTCCGGAGTTTAATCTCTCCAGCAGGCCCGCACAGTCGGAGGACAAATGCACCAAATGCAAGGTTTTGCCCAGCTCACCTTGGTCCCCAAAAGCTCTGGGCCTTTCTCACGAATCCTGGTCCCTAGGGCTGCTCGTTGAATAAACAGGCATGAAATTTTGGGTTTGAACCCACCCAAAAGCGGTAAAGGCCGAGATTTCTCGGGTCTCCCCGTGTCAAAGTCGGAAGAATGGACAGAAAGGGCGGTGTTTCATGGGTTTCCCCCTTCAAACCAAGCCCAAAAAGGGGCCAGGTGGAAAGCTTGGTCTGCTTTGCTTTCCCTACCACACCGACCAAAAGCTCCTTCCCCAAAAAAACACACAATTTTATCACTGGCTCAAATGTATCCTTCAGACCCTCTTCAAACCGGCAACCTCAAAAACCATATCACTGTGTCTCAATGGACACATTCGCCATTCGAACGGCTCTCGCACAGGCTCATTGGCAAGCCAGGCAGCAGAGATCTTGATTGAATAGGGGGGTCTCGAGTATCTCATCCTAAACCTCACAGATCTCACAGGTTCCTTCTAAATCATATCCCACCAAAGATATTGGAGCCGTCCTTTCAAAACCGTGGCGCCATCCCGACCAGACACATGCAAGGCAAAACAAATCCACAGTCTCACTGCCCTTTGTGGGCTGTGGCGAACGCCGAATGCCACTGCATGGCAGCTCGGAAAACAGGAAGTAAGTTCACCTGCGTCTGGAACAATTGGACAAACACATCAATCCCCAGCAACCTTTTGGACACATCTAAATTCTGGGTCATTAGGCACCAAGCCAAACACGCCTCACGCAGCCAGGCTTCTGCTCGCTCAGCCGCGAGTCTATTGGACAGCATCGCTGTCTGACTGTGTGACACTCATCCCATCATTGCTCTAGTCCACTTTTGATATTATAGCTGGTTCCATGATTCCTATGACAGTTTTGGATCCATGATACTATTGATTACATGATTCCTATGACATACTATAGCTGGTTCCATGATATAGCTGATATAACTGTTATTGTTTTATTTTTACAGTTTTCTCTTGACGGCCCTTCTGTCTGTGCTCCCAGGCCGTACTTGGCCGCCACGTTATTGATGGCTTCCAGCGCTGAGTGGTCCAACACCCGACTCGCGGCAAAGTCCAAGACGACCTCTTGCGGGTCCTGGCACTGCTATTGTCACGCTCAAAGATACCAAGGTTCCCCCAAATTTCAAAGGCGAGCACCCCAGCTTTTGTGGGAAACATCGAGCTCGTTCCCCCTTGTCCCTATAAACTCTGCCAGTAATTGTTCCACTTCAAAAGCCATCAGGGGAGCCGGAGGACTATGGCTCATCCTTTCTGGGCCCTGACTAGTCACTAGGCCGCAATGGCAACCCCGGCTCCTCCTGAATTCGGAACAAATCCTTGGTGCAATGCCACAGGCCCATGGCGTGTCCACTGGCGCCACGCAAACCATAGTCCCTTCGGGTACACCCCACAGGTCCGTTGAATGTGCATGTTGTGTCCAAACACGACCAGACACGAAAATCCTCGCATCCCCTTTTCGAACAACCACATGTCTTTAAGGTGGCTGTGTTGATCGTGTATATATATAACATAACGTCACATAACATATAATACAGTATAACATAATACAATACAATACATGATATAACAACATAACATAATATTATATATCTACACTATTATGTATGTATGTCTCCATACGTCAAGCTGCAAGGCGCCGCGCAATGCAACCCAGGCACGGCAAACGACTGCGTTGAACCGAAGAAGAGCAAGCCGTGCAACTTGTAGGTCTTGATGAAGCCACTATAACCCTCCTCGGGTTTAGATAAAGTCAATCCATGTGAATCCACAAAAATCGTCCCGCAACCATGGATCGTGCGGCACTGGGATTCTTTAATAATGACAGCGCCCAAAGAAAGCAGCAGAGGTGTCCGTTTGGGTGTGTCTTTGTTTGGAGTCCCTCTTTCGTGGTCTTGCAAAACCATGTGAAAACCAGGGGTCCTACAGAAAGACAAGCCCTTTTTGGGGGAAGCGCTGCTGAAAACCCCCCGAAAGGCTTCTCATGAGCTGCCAACTCTAGGACCTGGGCGTTTCTCAAACAAGTCTCCGACATGGGGTACAACATGCAGGGCCTGAATTTGCGAGTGGCAACCATTTCAAGCAGCCCGCATCACGAGAAATCGGGGAACAGTTTGCCCTGTCTCAGACTCCGAGCGGCGCTGGTCTCTACCCAAAGATTCGTGCTTTGCTTCCAGCAGAAACACAGGGCTGACACAATAGTGCCCACAACCACGCCGTCCGCCAGGTCTTGCCACACCGTGACCTCGGCTTCACAGCCGCGGGAAAGGAAGGGGAAGCCCTACGCATCGGAGATTTGACAAGGACACCCTCAGCCCCAGAGAGTGAAAAGGGCATCACTGGTCGCAATTTTTACCGCGCGTTGCCCTATCTGACTTCGCCGTGGACTCTGGCCGTGTGAAGTGCACAAGCAAAAACTTCCAAATGAGCCATGGTCAAAATTGCGTGCTTGTTTCACCTACAGCCCCCGGCTTTTGTGGGGAAATTTAGTGAGTCGCCCATATACCTCAAATCTGGCCATAGCAGGCTGATGGTAATGTTGACCGAACCTCAAATCAATTCCACAACAAACACAGCACGATGAGATACTTGCGCGACTCCTCACCGGCCAAAGTGTATGTGTTGCAGACAAGTTGCGAGAGAGACGATAACTACAGTCGCTGCATCTGATCTGGGTATCTTGCCTTAGCTGCAACATGCTTGATACGCCATGCCACTCGCATGCGACTGATAGGTTGCACAATTCGAAACTTCAAATTGCCCAAGGACCTCAATGTAACAATGCATCATGAAACCCATGGGCAGTTGGCGAGTCTCAGTCTCTCATGGTATGTTAACCTGGGATCTGGTTGATTCAGAGCCATGGATTCCGTCAAAACTGGATGCGCGTCAAGCTAGAAAGGAATTTCCGAGATCTTGTAGCCGCTTCAAGGCCATTGAACTTGTCAATTGTAGGCCAAGCAGCGCATGAGCCGCAGGCTGGACCATGCGAAGGTCGACTCGCAAACAACAAACCTGAGCCACAAAGCATCAGCTCCCTCTAATTGGTACCCGGTGGTTTGAATTTGTGGCTTGGAGGTGTGGAGGTTGGGTGGTTCCCATTCCTCAAGAACCAGGGGTCAAATCTCCAAGCCAAAAAGCCAAACCACCAATTAAGGGCACCCTGATTCCCTGCATTCCCCGCAAACCCCGCTCTCCACTCTTGCCGAGCCCAGTAAGAGCCTGTATGCAACCTCGAACTTGTCGCTGGGCTCCAAGTCTTGGATACACCAACACTTGCTGGACACGAACAAGCAAACAACCATCCAACCAAACAAAACAAACACAAACGCAACAACACAACACACACACACAAAATAAATATAATAGTAACAAACACAACGACACAAGCAACCAAACAAACAAAACCAACAGGAATCAAAACTGAATACAACGACACAAAACAACAATCATGTCTTACTTTCTTTGGACGGTGTCTTTGTCTCAATCAAAGGAGCATGATGCCCACCAACGCCGCGACTGGCACTTGGCCGAGCCTTGGTCGATTGTTCGGAAGCAAGGACAAGATCACAAGATCACAAGATCACCGCACACACACACACACACACACACACACACACACGCACGCACGCACGCACGCACGCACGCACGCACGCACGCACGCACGCACGCACGCACGCACGCACGCACGCACGCACGCACGCACGCACGCACACACACACACACACACACACACACACACACACACACACACACACACACACACACACACACACACACACACACACACACACACACACACACACACACACACACACACACACACACACACACACACACACACACACACACACACACACACACACACACACACACACACACACACACACACACACACACACACACACACACACACACACACACACACACACACACACACACACACACACACACACACACACACACACACACACACACACACACACACACACACACACACACACACACACACACACACACACACACACACACACACACACACACACACACACACACACACACACACACACACACACACACACATGCAAAAAAAAAAAAAAAAAAAAAACAACAACACACAAATCAAGAAGCTGCGCGTTTTTCCCAAGATTCCCCTTCTTCTTTGGTGGTCACGGGCCAAGATGGAAGCAAGTTTTTTGTTTTGCTTTTTCGGGCATTTAATCATAAGGATCCAGTTGCTCAATGGGTGGGGCGTGGTCTTCTTTGCCGCTGAGGCAAGAGCACAAATCATGGAGGTTCAACTCCTCCCTGGATCGTTTTTGTTGATGCTCTCTGAATGGTTTGGGTCTGTTTTGTCAAGCTGCTTGTGTGTGGTTTGTTTGTTTGCTTGTTGGCTTCATTGTTTGTTTGTTTGGCTTTTGCTGTATGGTTGCATGATTGTACGTGTGTGTGTGTGTAATTCGAAACCCGATGAGTCTTTCTGGATGTGTCTTTTCGAGGGAGCCCACAAAAGTCGTGGACATAAATCCCCACCGAATTCTGATGTCCAGGGGTCCAACCACTTAAACTTCAAATGAAGCCATGGCAAGTCTCTGAAACCCCCCCAGTTGAACTTAGTGGGTGCGGATTCTAGCGCGGCCCGGATCTTCGGACAAGTCTGGTTCAGAAGGGAACAAATAAAAACCGCCCCACACCCAATCCAAGAAAACAGGAAGTATAGGACTTTTCTCCCTGGGTGAACAAAGCAGTTCTGGTGCAAATGGGCCTTACTCTGCCGCTTTTTGGGTACCCAAGACTCAAGACATGAGCATTAAACTCTGCAGAGGTGTTTCTTTTTTTCCCAGGGCCGAGTTTTTTCATAGGGCTCTTTTCTTTCCCGTGTTTTTTTTATCCGCATCCCCAGCATCACACCCAAGCTCACTCGGACCCAGGGCCTCGGGTTCAAGGCCGATCCGAAACCAGCCCAAGACTGAGACCAGAAAGCAACACCTCCAGCCACAGCCTAAACCTGCAGCAGGAACCCGGGAAGTGAGGGGCGCCCTCTGGGCTTCGGTGTCCCTTTGCTTTTGCACTCGCAAACACCGGGGCCGTTCCATTTTTGGACCTATTAAACCTCAACCCAGGAATCGAGTGCACTTTGGGGAAATCAACCGTATCTGGGTTCAAGTCTACCTGGATTTGGGGGTTGATCAAAAGGTCCTTTACATGGGGTGACCACTAGGGAAACCACCAAAAACAAACGACACTCGGCGCGAAACGTGACAAGTGACCCATTTTGAGGCCAGGAATTTCGGAATTTTGACCAACCTCCCCAAATTCTTGCATTTTGATCAACCCTCAAATTCTGGAATCTTGCTGCACCCCCATTTTGTTTGGATCATTGTTGGGTCCAAAAAAAATGGACATCCCAGCCCAACGCCACCCGCCGCCCCCTCGCCATCTCTCTATATACGGTTGATTCCCCATTCTTTTCAGCCATCGTTTTTTTTCCAAACACCCGCCAAATTCCCAAGGGTTTTTGGTGGTTTTCTAGAAATTTCCTAAGGGTTTTTGGTGGTTTTCTAGAAAGATTCGGATCTTAGGATTTTGGGGGGTCCCTCCAAAAATCGACGAGCCACCCACTTTGAGGCCAGCCCAAACACTCAGCGATATCGCCGGGGCCTTCTGGCACCGGTGCTGTGTGTGATATATTTTTGTTGGAGTCGATACCCCTTGTTTGGGGTGGTTTCCAAGGAAACAACCTTTCGGGGGGTCGCCTGTTTTGAGAAACGGGGTTTGGGGAATCTTGGGATCGAAAAGGAGGATTAGAAGACCCATCACCCGCCTGTTGTTCCCCGTGTCCAACCCCCGTGCCGAGAGGCGCCGGGGCCGCCGCCACGATGCCCAGGCCCAGCAGCAGCGCCATGGAGATACCCGCCAGGCGGCCACGGGCGCCCGCCTGGATGTTCACCTCTGAGCCAAGGAAACACAAGCAGGGAAATGCAAGGGGACAAAAAAGACAACCAAGGGAAATACAGGGGAAATACAAGGGAAACCAAGGGAAATACAAGGGAAACCAAGGCAAGAAAAGTACAAGGAAAATACAAGGGAAAACAAGAGAATTACAAAGGGACATAGAAGACCAAGGGAAATAAGAAGAACAAAAAGTGGCTGCACCGATTTACGGTTGGGATTCTCCCTGAACCTTCATCTCGGGTCTTGAGTGTGGCTCAGGTGGGCAAGCCACTTGCATGCTGGAATCCACTGACCGGGCTCTGCCTGGGTCTGGCCAATCATGGCACATCCGCCCATGCCGCCGGTGAGGCCACTGGCAATATTGCCAAGGCCCTGGCCAATACACTCCTCCAATGGGTCTGCATGGGAAACCGAATTCTAAAGGGATCTAAAGAGAAACCACACTTCGATCTAAAGGGAAACCACACTTCAACCGCCCATGTTCGTTGCTTCTATCGATTTTGACCATTTGCAAAGCGACCGGTGGCTTTCCGTCACCGGCAGTTTCCGGCAGCCGGTTCTCTGAGCCAAGGTTTCTGCATGGCAAGCTCAAGGCTTGATGAGCTTTTAAGATTGGGATAGCTGTTTTGCAACAAAGAAACAGTTGGGATACTTTAAAAAGGGGCCTGGTTTGCTGGGTTTGGTTTCCTTTGATGGGCTTATAGCCCCGACTTGGAACGAACTGGGCTACAACCCGTTTGAAATCGTGATATTCAAACCAACCGAAACCAGTACCAACTCAAGAGAAGTCACACCACTTTGGCAGCGACTCCGTCCTTGCGGGTGTCTCCTCGTTTCCCATCATCCATCAAACCATCCACCAGCTGCAGCGTGAGCAGCGATTCAATGAGGCCTTGAGAGTGACTCGATGATCGATCCTCTGGAATGGTCGGGTTCCAAGTGGTTTCCGAATTGGACTCTTTTGACATAGCAATTGAAAGGGATGCTGAGAAACTCCGGCCTGCGAAAAAGGACATGGGAACACACACCCGGCTGCAAAAAACTGGGAAGCTGTGCTGAGATGTCGCTCCCAAATGGACTGTCGACCTGTGACTAGTTCACATTGAAAACAAGTCGTTGCTGTCCAGCTTCAGGACACACAACCTGTCTTTGCCTGTGCCAATACTCCCGCGGCCCCGCAACAAAACGCGTGTTTCGCGACAAAGAATGCAGCCTAACCCCAGTCAAAGTGGAATAGGTGTCCCCATTGCTTGCAGCAAACAATGCAAGCGAGAAACGCACCGTCGTGGTGCGAGTTCTTTTACTTACGCTTACCTACTGTTTCTACCATGTTCCACTACATCCATGGCCAACCATTTCATCACCTCCTAGCCTTTGGAGCGTCTGAACAACCTGCGCTGAACTGGTGCGTCAGCCAAACAGGGGTTTGTTTGCTCCGTTCAATGCGGGAATCAATCATCAAGTCATTAAACCCGTCTCAAAGCTTGCCCACTTAACACCACTCCAATTTTGCAAAGTACTGTTCGACTCTTGTGGGAAGAGCTGCAAACGGGAAACACATGCCAAGAGCCTGGCAAAACTTGTCAAGTTCACATATGTGCCAAAGCAGGGCATCCAGGCAAATTGTGGATTTCCTTTGGGTGTCCCTCCAAACCAAAATATCAAAAAGACGTCCAAGGCACTTGAGCACCTGCCGACGGTCAATGCAGGGGGTGCCTAACCAAACGCCACAAGCAGAATGGACTCTGCTGTCGGTTCCGGGGGCTGCACCACACGAAAAGTTGTGAAACCATTCGGTAGATTCCCCTTGTCATCTCCCCAAAAGTAAGCTCACCTTGAATTGCCATGATGTTGAAAGCCACCAAAATACGACATGTCTTCGGCCTTTTTTTAAGGGTTCCCCCTCTTTAATGGATTTAAAGGAACACCAAATGGAAAACCACCACTTTCGGGGGGTCCCCTAAAAACGCACACGCACAAACACAAACACAGCGCGCGCGCGCACGCCTGGCACACGCACACGCACACTCACACTCACACACACACACCCACACACACACACAGAATCACACAAGTTCCTGAAAGATCTCGTTGCAAACGGCCCGTCCGCTCCAGGGCACCTACGGCGGCCATAGTGGCGCTGTAGGGCAGCAGGACGCGCCAGGTCTGCCAAGAGCCCCAGGGCACTTGCGCCAGGCCGAAGTGTGGCAGCACCGACAGGCCTCGGATAGAGAGAGATGCAACAAGTGATCACTTGGTTGGAAGGGAAAATAGCCAAATGAAGGAACACGACAAGACAACAAGTTAGAATATGTTAGAATTAAATGGCAAACAACTAGGAGGCAATGTAAGTGTGGCGAACATGGGCTTACACTGTCTTGCGGGGCAATGTGGTAGATACCAAGCGGTTTTACGTCAATCAGGTTTAAGGGTTATCCCGGTGTTCAGCACAATCATAGCCAGATTCGGAAACAAATGTGCGCCCTGGTTCACAAGTCCTATGGTGCTGATGGTCCTAATGATTGCTAGCCTTGACAGCTCTTGAGTAAGCAAACCGGTCGAGCTGGGGTCATGTTGCTCTTACAGCTGTTGAAAGAGAGAGAGTGTTGTCATGTGTTTGTGTGTTTGTGCTATTGTTTTTGTTGTGATTACTTTTCTGCTTGTGTGTTTGACGTCTCTTGGGGCGTCCATGGCAGTGTTCTCGGCACCTGGTCCCGGTCTTTGTGCAGCTGAAGCTACGCTGCTGACATGGGGACATATCAGCACCACGAACCCGCTTTGGGATGGCTTTCAAGCGCCGAATTTGCAAGACTCCCTAGCTTTGACAGCCCACTGCCTGGATGAACCACATGTGAGCCACGGTCAAGTATGCGAATTCCATAAAAAGACATGGCAAATTAGCAGATCCTCCAGTAGCGGGAGACCCCATGTTCCTACCCCCGAAATAGCTCAACCCTGTATCCAACATCTCGCGAGCAGCCCAATGTTTCTTGCGCCTTGGATTTGTCAAAACAGGGAGCAACAAATGTCATTTGGGTACGGGTCAAAATTAAACCATCAGGGGACCGCAGGTTTTAGTGTTTGTTTCTGTTTACCAGGGCAACCCATTTTGAGGTTACCCTATTTTTGACCCACACCCATTTTCCTCCACTCCCCAACAACTATCCGCTTTCGGATAGCACTTGTGGTTTTGGACATGGGGAACAACAGTTGGCGAGTGATGGCTTTTGATCCTCCTTTTTGGAACCAGTCAGAAAGATTCCCAAAACCCTGGCTGTTTCTCAAAACTGGCGACCCCCCCAAGCCTGGTTTCCTTTCAAACCGCCCCAAAACGGGGTATCGACTATATATATATATATATCACACACCGCACCTGTGCCTCCGAGAGGCCCCCGCGAAAGGTCTCCGCCCCGGCGATATCGCTGAGTGTTTGGGCCGGCCTCATACAAGTGGCTCGTCTTTTTGAGGGTGGACGCAACATGAGCTTCAGTTTTCCTGTCGGTTTCCCAGAAAACAGGGGTACCAACTCCAAAGGAGACTGACAGTTGTTGCTCCAAGGCCGCGAAGGACATGCCGCAGGTTTTGCCGGGCTGGGCTTGCCGGCTTTGGGACAGCCCCAAGCCACTTGGGATACACATGTTCAATTGACCCGCCCATACACACGCTCAAGCCCTTAACGGGACAAAAGGGATACACATGCTCAACATCCGGACTCTCTAATGTGACCGCAGTGTCACATCTCACTCACCTGCTCAAAAGATTAGCTTTTTGGGACCTACACTCTGTCCAACAATCTTCTGGGCTTGCCCGAAAAGACTGCTTTCATCTTCCAAAACACTCCGCTCGTCAGCTTCCATTGTTGGAGGATAATGAGAATCCAAAGGAAAACCAGCCATCCACTGCAAGGGTCCCCTACTTGAACTGGGTTCACTTTAGGTGTGCTCTTTGAGCGTAAGTGAAACCAAAAAGGAAGCCTCCGGGACCCTGTGACACAAGTCCCAACTATTTCACTCTCATTGCTCCTTTGTGGCCTTCCTGCAGAACATGTGTGGAAAATGGGGTTTTCTGGCCAATTTCTGTGATATCTTTGGGAATCCTCTGCAAAGCGATAAATTGCTTCAGTCAAACGAAAGTTCATGCTTTTCGGCTGTGGAAAAGGCACTGTCGGCTCAGTCGTGGATCTTTCAGTAAAAGCTTCCCGGGTGCAAACTTGGCCGGCAACATCCCCGCAGGTCTCTCTTCCTGAAGCATTCTGGGGGAAAGGGTGGTAATCGTGTTGACCTTCAAAAAACACATTTTTTGTCGAGCCAGTGTAGTCCTAGCGCGTCCCACATGTTGTTTCGTGCGCTCTCTCCAGCTTGCGGTATCGACTTTCCAACTGCAGAAGAGCTGCAAGTGGAAGACCTTTGTGAGCACCGTGATCAATACCTTACTTGCCCAAAGGACCCGGGAATCAAAGGTTCACCACAGGAACTCTTAACTAAATATAGGCCACATCGGGGAAACCAAAAGGTTGCCCTCCCCCAACATGGAAGCTCCCAGGACCCTTTTGGAAGACTTGGCGCCATGTACAAAGGCCTTCTTGGAGCTTCCATGTTAGTCTGAGGCGCCAGAGCCAAAAGTTTTAAACTCTGCCCTGTCAACAAAGTGGGGAATCGGACTGAAAAGTGTTCTTTGATTCTTCTGCCCCTCAGTCACAAACAAACACAATCTGCAAACCTGGTCTGAGGGAGTGTTCAGGGTCGATTCGCTGCAAGTGAGATACCACCGTGAGTAAGCTCGAGGGAACCGCCGTGGTCAGCCGTGGCAAGAGCTTCACCAGCGCCATGGATAACGCAGTCAATCCCAACATCGAGGCACCTCAGGGACAAATAAAAACAAATCTAATACCACATGTAGTAATAGATTTTGTATGTTTATATGTGTACACTAAGGCAACGCAGAGTTCAATTGCACCGTGAAGGCAGCTAGGAATCTCAAACAATTTGGTTTCCATAAATGGCAGCTAAACGCACAAAGAAAGGCAGCTAGTGAGGTTTTGCCGGTTCGTGTCTCATCCTGATTGTTCGGTCAGTCCTGGTTCTTGTTTTTTGCTTGCCCTGCCACCAGCAAACAAAGTGCACAGCTGCGTTTACAAGAATAACTTATATTCGCAAAGGAATCTGGGCACTTCCAGTTTGCTGGTCTGAGTAGCATCCTTGATATGGGCATGTCAATGTGTCGGAATACGGGGCAAAAACATCTCCAAACAGGATGGTTGCCTTTTGGTTTCCCTTGAAGCCAACCTGAAAAGCCTACCCTTCACCTCAAAAAAGACCAAACACCCCCAGGTTTTTGAGATCTGAGACTAGCTCCTTTCGCGCCGGCCAGCAGTGCGCCAGTGGCAGGGTCGAAGAAATGGGAGAGCTGCGCGTTGGCAATGACGATGGCCAGGCCGTTCACAAAGCCTGCGAGTCGGAAAGGAGCTCGTTTTGTTGGGGTTGGCACCCTGTTTGGTAAAACCACCACCAATTTTGGGGTACCTGCAAGCCCGAATCAGGGACACACACCCCGCACACACACAACAAATTCCAAAGGTCTTTCAAACCGGCCCCACAAGGGTACCCTCAGCAAAACAACATCAAACACAGGTGATGTCAGGCGGTTTTACGCGAATGCAAATGGGGCAAAAGCAGCAACCCCGCACGAGTTTGACACAGCAGGCCAGAGTTGGGTACCCTATTTCAGGTTGTTCTAAAAAAAACGAAACCTTTTTTTGGAGGGGGGTCCATCATTTTGAGACAATCTCAGTTTGGTTTGTCTCGGAATCCCAAAGCTTGGTGACTGTCCATTGGCTTCCCTTTAAAGCCTACCAAACGGGGGTCCCCAAAAAACAACACAGCCATGTACTTTCCAAAGCGGCACTTCCATTGCCGAGCGGCCCAACATGACAGGATGCGGCACCAACTTGATGAACTTCCCCCAGCGCAGAACGCCTGCGACTTCGGTTCGCCCAAATGATTAGATATATATATATATATATATATAATATATATATATATATGTGGGGGGGAAAGGTGGAGTCAGGACATACTTCGTACGAGTTTTCATTGGGAGAGCTGAAACATAATACCAGCTGCATGGGGGATTTACGCCCAACCAGCTTTCAGTTTGTTCTCCACTGAAATTCATTCCGCCATCCTTTGACCAGAGCAGCATGGGGATCCCTTGCAGCCTACGCATGGGCAAAATCCAATTCTGCACGGTGGCTTAGCAACCAGTGTTCCTACACCATCCATCCCAACTGGTGCGAAATGGACTTTGTCCATCAGTCTCTGCTAGGCACTATCCGTGGCCAAGAACCAAAGACCATGACCTTCCCCTTGTGGCTCATCTGACACAGCTTCCGATTCACCGGCCTACCGTGATCTGCATTATGCCTGCAAGCATCACCGCGGCACTCCTCGGCAAGAAGAGAACCAAGGTTGCCCAAATGGAAACAGCTCAAAGTTGTTTGAGAACCCCACAGAACGTCACCACCTCAAGGAACCCAAGTCTACAGCATTCAAAGTACTTATCCAGTCTGGCATGCCAAGCCTTGATGCAATGCCATGCTCTTGTTGCAACAAGCCCAGATGTCAAATGCTTGCAAACACCGGACAACAAAACTGTCAAGTACGCGTACCAGGTCAATATGTTCCATCCGAAGTCCAACAATGGCTCCATCGCACCGATCTTGGCCATTTTTCCGCCCGTGTACCCTCCCACCAACAACGTGCATTCTCCTCTCGCATCTTTGCTGGGAGGGTATCCCATCTCTCTCCGGGGAAAAGGAAACGAAGAGGGAACGAATCACTAGCTTCTGGGTGAATTGCTTCCCGGCCAAAACCAAATCCTTCTTATTTCGGAATCACCCCGTGGGAAATGGGCTCACTTGGGCTTTGCAGGGGAGTGTTCCATAATTCGCCATCGCTCTGCTTTCAAGTCTTCACCGCTCATGTGCCCTCCCAACATCCCAAAAAAGACATGGCCCTCCACAAACAACTCCGTCCATCCCTCGTGTGTGTGTGTGTGTTGTTTTTTGTTGAACGGTTTGTGGTGGGCTTGCTCGTGAAACCAAAAGGACACCTTGTCGAGGGTCGCACTGAGTTGAGTGCTAAGCGTTGCCAAGAGTCATTTGAGTCAGGTGGCATTCACCTTACCCCTAATTGGGGCTTTGCAGCCCGATGGCTTAGTGGTGGGTAGTTTCGCATTGACCCTCCACAGTAACGAGTTCAAATCCAAACCACCAGGCTCCAAACAACCAACGGGCTCTCTGATTCATGCATTTCCCCTAATATCACTCCCTGCATGTCGAATTTCTGTTTTGAATGGCGTCCTTCTCTGTCAGGCAGCTTCAGGCTTTTCCCCTAATTAACATCACTCCCTGCATTTCTGTTTTTGTTCAACTCTTTGGGAGCCTCAAACGGTGTCCTTCATTTCAGTTCAGTCAGGCGAAAAACTGCCCCCACGTTCTCCGGGGCGCAGGTAGCTGATGCCATGTGAATCCACCAGCGCCGCCATGACCACCGCCGTGGACCCCGCAGCCCCGGACGCGATGCCCGGGCGCCCTCCGAAGGCAGCGGCCAGGAAACCCAAGCACACCTGGAGGAAACAGCGCATCGGCTCCAAAGAACCAACCACCCGACCGACCGACCAGCCGACCGACCGACCGACCGACCGACCAACTAGGCAACCGACCGACCATCTACCCAACCAACCAACCAACAAACAAACAAACAAACAAACAAACGGTGTATATGGGTGTTGCTCCACATTGCGAACCCCTGCGAATAGGTGATTTCCTTTCGACCCCAAAAGGGGTCCATTTTGAGAAACCACCAAATGGGTGTGGTGGACATCAATCCCCAACTAAATCATGTCAGTCCAAACGGCTCCGACGGTTCAAACTCATAGCCAATATTGGTGTGGTGAAACGGGCAATCGCGGTTGTCCTCTTGGCTTCCCTTTACCATCCAAGAACGAGTACCAAGCCTCCAAAAACAACACCCAAATGGGTGTATTGTAACGCATCCTCAGAAATCGATTTGAACATTGGATGTCGTTGGCCTCAACGAGTCACAAAAATTCAGACTTTTGGAGAAATACTTCTGCGTGTAGTGTCCATGGGCTACAGCAAAACAACTCATGCGGTTCCATACTAGCCATCTGGCACCTGAGCCCCGGACTAACATGATTTGTTTTTCTGGGAGCACGTGGAAAAATGGTTTGGCCACCTGCTTTTGGAGACACTTGGGCCCCTGTGTCACCCCGAGGTAACACTAGACTGCCAGTAGTGTTGTCAGCTAAGCATACAAGTTTGTTTGGAAATTAGGGGAACCCCACCATGGTGAATTTGCTGTCAGTTTCCCTGTACACCCCAACAAAAACGTGCCCTCAAAAGTAGACACGTGAATCCGACGAACCCCTGCTCAAACGAAACAATTTCACATTAAGTGAAACCAATCCTGAGTAGCACGGTCCTCCGGATTGATCCAAGATGAACATTGAAAAATCGGACAAATGGCAAACCACAACCTTAGACGACTTCCCTATTCTTACATGCTCTCGTATTTCCCGTTTAAACAGTTGACCCAACACAAACTTTCACGGCAGCCCGCGGCACTGCGCTCCAAAGTCCGGCGATGGGTGTGACACCCACCACGAAGGCGAAGGCAACTGACTCCTGCGACACAATTGAGAAACAAGGCACCCTTCCGTGCATTCCGTGTTGGGCCCTGTGTTGGGTTTGCGCGCCCACACATTGACAAAACAACATAAAGTGGCTACAAGGCGGCATGAACAGAAGCAGTGTCCTCTTCTGGTGCCCTTTTGGTGTGTTAGCCTGCTCTGTGGCGAGACATGTTGCAGACATGTTCACAGTAGGCAACTCAGATTGTTCAAGGGCAAATCCTGAATTGAGGTGCCAGGAAGAAGATGTCAGGGTGTGGTTCTGGGAGGAAAAGCAGGCGCAAAGCCTGGTTTTGGACATCGGGCGTTGACCAACTTGCGCCTGAATTCTGAAACGTCACGTTAGCCTGCGCTGACAAATAAATGGGCTCCTTTTTGTCTCCCTCTAAACCAGCCTGAGAAGGGTACCCTCAAATAGAACCCCAACAGCCCATGGCCACGGCCTATGCCTGATCCGGATGGCGGCGGAAGAAACCCTGACTTGTTGTCAGTCAACTGAATGCCTTGTTCTAGGGGAACCCCCCGAGAAAAAAATATGTCCCTTTAAACCAAGCGCCAAAAAGGGTGCCCTGAAAAAAAGAAAGAAAACCCACACCCGGAGCCTCAAGTGGCTCAAGCCCAGAAACTGGGCATCGAAACACTTCCGGGTCTCCTGTTGGTTCTATGCTTTTTGCTTCAGCAATCCAAGAACGGGTTCCCCATTCGACAGGCCATCCATTGAAACCTCGTTTCAGCGCGGATCCGAGCTCCGGAATCATGGCCAGCGCCACCGCGAAGCCCGCCATGATGTTGCGGGGGATCTCGGCCTGAAGAAATGGGTCAAAATTGGGGTGCCCGTTTTTGGTGGTTGTAGAGGGGAACCAACAAGAACACCACTATACCGTTTTGTTCATTCTGTTTTTTGGGGGGCGGTCCCAAAAAAAGGAACCACGCCCAAGCAACCCCGGCACGACCCAAAAAGAGCCAAGGAAACCATTCGGAAACCATTCGGCAATGATTCGGAAACCCCAAGGTTCATTCGGAAACCAAGGAAATCAAAGGCCAGGAACGTTAGGGGTTAGAAGTGTCAAAAACCTTTCTGGGGTACGGGGTCGAATCGATCTGTCCTGAAACCATCACGACATCGACCATTTTCTGATTTCTTGATGCGAGATCGAGCCAGCCTGTGGGCCTTGGGGAACCACCGCAAAGATCATGCTCTTGGCATTCGCGACCAAATCCTGACGAGCCCAAGTCAGATCAGCGCCTCAAACCCGGGCTGACTTTGGTTCCGTGGCCACAATGGTCGCTTTTTCGGCTGAACGCAAATGAGACCAAGTGGGCTAGAACCTACATTCTTGTCTTTAAGAAGATTGTTGGGCTCTCAGGCAGTGTGACACCTGGCAAAGCACGCACCTTTTTGCCCGCGCTGGGGACCGCTGGCTAACTCCAAGGGAGACGCCGCGTCCGGCCGCGAGAGGCCAAGTGCAATGGGAGGCCGTGGTGCTTGTCGTCGAAGGGAGTTCCAAATTGCAGTTCGCTCACCATTGTCCCTGACCGTTTTGCTAAGACAAAAACCACCACGCGGGCCTCGACAGGCTGAATGCCTAGCACCAGGGGCGCTTGCAAATGATACCGCTACATGGTTCGTCGAGCTGAAAACTCTAGAGGCGTAATTATAGACTCCGCACGTGCGAGGCATCGCAAGTGAGTCAGATCTTGTGCTGAGCACAGTATGGGTTGCTGCCAAGTGGGTATTGCCGTGATCACTCAGCTGTATCGGAGCCTCAAAAAGAACTTCTCTTTTGAGCCCAATCCCGCACTTCCGAACGAGTGGAGTGGCCATAAACCATGCTGAAATGGATTTGTAGTCCACCTGCGGAAGTGAGACCGGATTCGCCATCGCCTCTCAAAAAAGTGGTTGCGAAAAATTGGTGTGGCCAGGACTGGTGTCCCATTTTTTAGTCAACCTTACAATCACACATATTTCCTGAGACCCCAGTGCCCAGCCTTCCGCTTTCACATGTTCTCATGAGCAAAGCAGCCGCTCGGGAAAAAAAAGGCTTTGAGGAACAGCTGGCAACGTGTGGTGCGTTCATGGCGAAACGTCGCAAAATGCCCCGATCGTCAGGCCACTTGCAAACTACTAATTGTGTGCTCTGGAAGCACACATTGCTCATCAGGCGTGTGACACTGGAACTCAGGCATCATGAAAACGCACACCCTGCCGCACACCCTGCCGCATTTGAGCTGTTCCACGCTTAGCCGATCATGAATTCATGGGTTCTCAGAATCAGGCCACTTCCCTGTGAAACAAACCAATCATCCATCTGGAGGTATGCAGGATGTCTCTCGTCCCCACATCGACATGCATATGCCAACTCCCCAATGGTTGCCCGGGGGGAAAATAACATGCCCCACCCACCCAAATCAAAAAAAAACGAACACATGTCCAGCCTGGCAAATGGGTGTCTTGTTTTGAGGATACCCCACTTGGTTGGTTAGGCTAAGCGGCTAAACCAAAGGAAACCATCAATTTTTGGAGGCGCCCTAAAATTATGACATACGCGAACATCTACAATCCCTTCCCCTTACTACTAAATGTTTTCATAAATAGCGTTTTTCCGAGGCCGTCGGGTCCCCAATACATTTTTGTAGAACAAATTCTAAACCAACACTAAATTGTCGCTAGGCGGCACTCCACCCACGCTCCCCATAGTAGCCAACTGAAAAACCAAGGGCCCTCTTTCCCTTTCAAGTTTGTACTACAGCCAATGTCTGTCTTTTTTTCCCTCTGCTAACCTGTGAAACAAAACAACAAAAATATCCCTTCAAAGCTTGTACTACACCCAATTTACAAAGTTACAATTTGGGCCCTCAAGGGATGAGTAGGTTGGCTTTCCGGGAGAGCCCATCTGACCCCTATCAATAAACATTGTTTAGCCCCCAGCTAGTACTTATTAATCGGGGGGGGGATTTATTAGTGGGGCGAAGGGCATCTGAGTACAGTTTGGCCTGAATCTGGGTCCCACCTTGATCTGTCACAAAGCAAAGCGTTTCGTTCGAGTGCCGGAGTCAAGGCGACATAGGGCACTTTGACATCGGTTTCTTCATGATTGTTCTTAAAAATGTCGTGCCACGCGTTCTGCAGTGGCATTAAAAAGAGCGACACCCGATGAGCAAAGTGGACAGCTGTCGCCAAGGCCCAATCTTGTCAAACACACATCATCCGAATCCCCCAAGAACCTGAGAGCAACGATGATTGATATCATACTTACGAACATGACGTGTCCACTCTGAAAGATCGCACTACTCTTGCCCAGGTCGGCAACTGCCAGTGTGCTTATCTCCTCTGGCAATCCTTGCGCAATGCGACAGATCGCGGTGGGGTTTAATTATGCCGCAACTTCAAGAGAGAAGACCCGGCAGTGTAAGGCACTGAGCTATCTGGGCAAATCACAATCGAATCGCCGGTAGATTTCCGAGGGGCCCTTACGCGTCGCTACCATCGTTGAGCTCTTGTGACCTTTGCCCAGAAACTATGCAGCCCTTACTTCTTGCTCAGAACTTGGCTGCGGCTCCTGGGCCTGTACTTCTACTCGTCGGAGAGAAACATCTGATGTGACATCCATCCTGAAGGAAAGACTGGCCAGCTGTCGAAAATTCGGGGAGTCAAGTTGGAATTGAGAGAGAACCTACCTGAACAGAGTAACTTGAGCGTCAAAAAAACACAAACATAGTTGAACACTAGGGTGGAACGACATCTCAATCTCACCTCCAAAGGTTGAAATCACGGCTGACGCGTTTGACCACCTCGTGGCCCCAAAGCAGTGGCCGCCCGACCCAAGGCCAAGGGACATGCGAAACACCAACGCTCATGAAGCCAGGGCTCCCTCCCCCAACAAAACAAACATCACCCCGCAAGGAAACTCACTGGGCAACCGCATGGTGGAGACCGTGATCCAAAAATGAGTTGTCAGAAGATGAGAACAGCTCGTTGTGTTTGATTCAAGCACTCCCAAACCTGATCCAAGTAATGTCGCCACCACAAGGTAAAGAATACCGCGCGTCGTCAAGTAAATGGCTGACGCGCTCCTTTGAACCCTCGGGCAGCTTGAGCCAAACGCGGATTCGTTTGGAGGATTGGTACCTTTGGAGAACTGAAACACATGACAACTGCAAACTGTCATGGTTGCAAAAGGAATGAACCTCATGAGTGGAAGCTTTGCTTAACCATGGGTTCCTGAATCTGTGAAACGGTGGACAGACACCGTCTACCCTACACGTGACGATTCCTCCTAGCAAACTACACTCAAAGAGCCCCTTCTCAGCTAGGCATGCCACATGAAAACATGTCTTGCAAGTGATGGTGCATCATTGGCATCGCACCCTGTCAAGCATGCATAATGCTCAGTATTCTTCAACTCCCCCTTCCTGCGTGCTGGGAAGGAAGGTGTTGCATACGCAGCAAGTTCAAGGCAGCCGGCCATTTCGCTGCTGCAAGGGCCTTGGTGAAGATGTCAGCTAGTTGCTTATCAGTAGCTATGTACCTCACCTGCAAAACTTCATACAAGGAACCTAGGTCTATCTTGTGAGTTTTCGACAAGTGCCTGAGCTTCGGCGAATACCCTGAGTGGGCGATTGCTATGACCGCTGAATTGTCTTGGTGACAAATCAGGTCCATCGGCTTATTAGCAAGTATTTCGCGCAACTCCTGAACAGGCAACGCTTCACCGAATATGCCGGCATCCAAAGAGATGATGTCTGCTTCAGTTGTGGATCGTGACGATGCAGTTTGTCTGCGGCTTGCCCATGTCAACGGGAAGAATGAGTTTGTCCCTTGCAGGACCAGAACCATCCCGCTCGTCGACTTGGAATGCTCAGTCTCTGACGCATCCGCATCATCTTAGACTTAGCGACTCGAAAGGGTCACCTATCCAACTCTTCAATGAGAGATGTGGAGGTCGTTGATTGGTTTGATCAGATCCGGCCTGGCCAACCTGGCGCACCACAAGATTTTCATGAGCACCCGACTGGCGCATGTACTTAGAGCACCCTTCTCGTCCCAATCTGCGCTCACACTTGCACCGTCTGGCGCAAAAGGAGTGGAAGCTTCTGTGAGGGTTCTCTTTGATAGCTCCACATATAGATTGCAAGACGATCGACAGAAAGCTACCATATCATAAAGATGGTGGTTATTCCCTCAGAGTGACCATAGACATGCTTACGACCGAGAATGCGATCCGCTGCGGTTGGCGGATCTATTTCAAGGTGTTCCTCAATTTTGGTCCAGAGACGCTCCACCTGGCGAGGGCCTGACAAAACCATGTCGTCGACATACAAGGTCATTACAAGGCACCAATACGAAGATTGAAAGATATTGTCAAGATGTTGTGCTCCTCGTGATGCCATCACTTTCTTGAATTTAGCATCCCAGTCGAAACCGGCTTGTGGGTGCCCATATAGGCTACGGCGTAGCCTGACACAAGGCCGTTTTATATGTTGGAACTCCTTGCACGTTAGTTCCAAGTCAATCCTGTGGGGCTAACCCTGAGATCCTGTAGGACCGCTAGGTTGTTAGACTCCTCCCGAACGTCATCACCTCGAAAAAACAATTCTGGCTTTCAGCAGTCTAAGTTTCGGGTTTCAAAGCGCTTGATTGAAAGAAGAATGGTCATGAGCCTGCCTGAGTCTGCCAATGTTTAGAGGTTCCTTTCTGGCAAGCAAGACATCCCTTGGGACCGCCTCATCGTATGACCAAGTTTGGTTTGCTATTAAACCGCGTTTGCCTCTTTGTCAATGGCTGCTTGATAACCCGCATGCTTATGCCAATCTTGACTATCTATCAAGTGATGCGCGCCTGCAAACACTGCGCTCTCGAGTTCAGGCTCGGGTCGATCACATGCTGCTTGAAAGCAGAAGTGGGCATTGCAGGAACGTCCTTGTCAATCACGGACGGACACAAGCTTGTGGCGACGCACCTGACTATGGCTTCTGGGTAGTATGCCGTTAGTGCTGTTTTGTTACCAGCAACTTGGCTATGAACAAAACCATGTGGATGTTTGCACTTGCGCGCATGTAGGTTCTTGGCAAGCCTCCAAGAAGAAGTCACCGCTCTCCACGGTTTGCGATGTGGCAATCCTTCGGAAGCAACCAACCCAAAGTCACACCCGTCAAAGGTCGCCTCAAACAAGTTATGTCTTTTGATAAACTTGATGAGTTTCGGTATCGACCAACCGGCGGCACAGTTCTTCGGCCACTCGAAGGCAACATGGCCCCCTTGAGCAAAGACTTTTTCAGCGGCAGCCAAGTAGTTTTCCAACATCCTAAGGCTTTTGCGCTGGTTTTTGCGCAATTTCTTTTTGTAGCTTTCGCCGTACAAGCGCGCACACGCTTTGCCAATTTCACCGCGGGCTGCAAGGCAATGAGCCCCGCAGGTCAGCGCCAGGAAACTTTTCCAGCATTTTTTAGCAGCGATTGCCCTTGCTGACGGTCAGACATAACGGAGTTCTCAGCAGTGAGTCTGATGCGACCAATGCCTAGCTCTTCATGGATCTTCCCCATCATTGAGTCGGGGCTACAGCAAAACTCAAACATCACTTGATTGATACCGCGTTTTAATTTTGATTTAGGATTCAAGGGCATGTGTTGGCAAACACTATGCGCAAGTCCATTTACGGCTTCTCGAACGTTTGGATTGGCAATCCCTTCTTGGAGGTCCGTAATGATAGAAGCCACGGCATGGTCACCCCTTTTCAGAGTGTCCGACTCAGTCAGCAAGTTTACTTGCGTTGCAGAGACTTTAGCAAGTTTGGTGTCAACTGGCTCCTTTGGGAAGAACCGTGTCACTCCTGTCCAGCTCCTCGACGAAATGCGGCGGTTGGGAGAGCCGTGCTGCCAGTCGGCCGACCATCGCCCTCTACACTTCCATTCGGTTAAACGATGTGAAGTTATCTTGTCTGAATCAAACGGCACATCCTTACAACTGGAGTTTCCTAGGCGCACATGAATCCGCTTCCAACACATCTTGTTTTCATCGAATTCCCAAAAATCTTTTTTGTTTTGTTCAGGGTTCGTGGCTGGACATGCGTTTGCGTTCTGCTGCAAAGCAGGCGTTGCCGCTGCTTTTGGAGCGGCGGGAGCAGATGATCGCTTCTCCGCCTCGGCTGCCTTTTGGGAATGCCCTCTGCAATTTTGGCACATCCTTTACACCCCGGAGTCTTGCCTAACCTCATCGCCCGTTCGAGGGTGACGTAGGTTCTTCTGGGCCTGACCAAAGGTTTTGGAGCGTTGCCTTCAAAAGGCAGGGCTTCCCTTGTTTCAACTGATTTGAGTTCCGCACCCGGCTTGAACAGCATAAGCTTTGACACTTGAGCCTCAAAAAGTGGAAAGGTAAAAGTTTCCGGCATCACCAGCTCAGAGCTGTGAACCTGCAAAGGTCTGCAGTATCCTTTGGATCTTGTCCTTCCAGCTTCATAGTCTACAACCAGGCGCGCGTCACGGAACCTAAACCCTGCATCCAACCTCCAACCAACGAAGATCCCTGGAAAAGTTCGAGGGTCGAAAGGAGGGAGATCCCCGTGCTTAGCTGGCTGAAAGCAAACCAGGGCGCCTAATGGAATTTGGAAAACAGTGAAGGGTTCACCATTATTAGCAGCCTTGTAAGCTGTTAAACCTTCCTTGAAACTTTTAGTTTCTTCAGTGTCATGCGAATGCACAGGCACTGGCTGCAAAATTGATTTTGCAACACAAAAGTGTTTGATGGATCGCGGCCACAAGGCGTGGCGAAAGCCGGCCTTTAGAGTTGTGGAGAGGATCAGTCGCAATCCCATGCGCAGGCATTTTACCGCCTCTGTGATTTCAGCAGCTGCATCACAGCGAACAACACAAAGAGCTTTGCCACGAACGCGAGCCCCACCGAACTTCTGAAGCGCTTGAATGTTGTGATCCACAGTTCGTTGAGGAGAATGATGACAAGACGAAGGAAAGCGAGAAAAAAGAAAAGCAGAAGAAGGCCAAAAGGAAGGCGTCTTCCTCGGACAGTACGGGCACGGATGACGCGGAAGCGTTGAGAAGAGAGACAGGAGCAAGGCCTACCGGTTCCGGGTCATGATCCGAGATGGCCAGGTTCCGGCCGCTACGCTGCAGGAGTGGCAGCAACTCAGCAACCGCACAGACAAGACACACTTCATCAACACGGTGCTGCAGCGGAGGAAGTGCGGCAGCCTGGGCCTGGTGCTGAACGGCGCCTTGAGCGTCTCTGGCTCCTCATCCTGCGGCACCCGTGTGACGAGTGGGAAAACTGACAAGAGGATGTGAGCTCTTAAACGATGGCCGAAATGGAATGGCGGAGTTTCCTCGCCCTCCTTGTCTGCCCCCTTCTTACTGCGGTGCACTCGCTGAGTCATTTTAGCTCTACGACACACTTCGCAGTAGGAAAGTGAGTGAGGGAATATTCCAACGAATGGGCTTCTTTCATCAGCTTATCTCGCAAGGAAGGTGTCCATTCCAAGTCAAGAGGCTTGGCCCTTTCGCTGAACCCTACATCCTCACAAAGAGATAGTTCATCCCCTTCCCCAAAATGAAGCAAAACTTCTGGCTTCAATCTCAACGGTCTTGGCTCTGATTCTTTGATTTCAACAACTCGATTTTTCATCAACCTCTGGCGGCAATGGCCTTGGCGGGTGTACTATGTCCCACGCAGGCCCTTTTGACGAGGAGCTTGGTTCAGCAGCGGGGTTACCTGAAATTGGTGGGCACATCGCAGCAAATCCACCCGGAAAGCCACCTCATCTGGTTTGATGCCGAATAACATTTTGATGCCTTTGGCTCACGCACGTGACTGGCTTCCTTGACCCCAGTGGATGGCCTAAAGTGCAAAGTTGTTTCAATATCCCTTGGGCCGCCTGGAATTTTAGCACACAGTTTTGCCCCTTTCATTCCTTGCACATGTCACCATTGTCATGATTGTCCTTTGAAACAATCCTGATGATGGCACTTGCGATTTCCACACCTGCTTGCTTCCTGAAAGAATTCACAGCTTTGAGAAACCTTTGCAGCATTTGCGCCGGGCAGGGCGCCTGCAGCCACAGTGGCAACACCAGCTAGGGGTCCTCAGTCCCTTAGGCTGTAATCACACTTGTCTTTTGCGCAGCTATCAAAGGCGAAGTACATGCGCGGCATCTTCGCTTGGAGTCCCAGAGGTCCCCTTTCCGGATCCTTTCTGCTGATTCTTCGGAGTTGAGTTGAGGGTGCAGGGGCAGCAGAGCAGGAGCTTCAGAGGCGTCGCTGCTAGCGTTTCCCCCATTCTTGGGCGCCTTCCCTCCTTGTCCTGCTTGTTTGAATCCTTTTTGGACTCACCCCCTTTCTTGGGGTTGTCTTCCTTCTTGGGGTTTTCTTTAGATCCTTTCGGCGTTTCCTCCTTTTCCTCTTTGGTCTTGGCAACGTTCGCGTGAACCTTTTGATTTTAACCACCACCTAACGACTTGTCAACACAAGAAGTGTTTTCTTCCACCTGGGCAATGTCAATGGCTTCACCCATTTTGTCATACAGCCATTTGGAAGCTCTCTTGTGAGATGCGGGCTTAGCAAACCTGAACTTGTCGATCTGCAGCAACATTAGAGGATGCTCTTTGAGCTCTTCGGACAAGTGAGTCCTAAGTGAGCTTTCGCTCGGACGTTCGTCCTTTTCGGCCAGTTGAACACGAAGTCATACTTAGTCCTAAAACTCTCCAATGCTTTCACATCCTTGCCCGAGATTTTCAAGGACAACAAGTGATGCTGAGTCAAACAGGCGCCTCTGTCGCAATCGAGTTTGTACTTCGCAAGAACATGCCACAAGAGTACCCTCCCTTTTGGCCGGCAACCCTTTTTCTGAGATTGGAAATCCATGGAAAAGCGAGAACCTTTCGCTTGCTCCAACAACCGATGGCCCAAAAGATCCAACAAAGGGTAGCTGCCGGAATCCTTCAACTTTGACACATCGTCTTCGCGGTAGCACTTGTCAATCCATTTGAACACGGGTGCTTCATCGCCCTTTGCCAGCTTGGTGATGTTGCTGCGCAACTGATTCCTAAAGCCCCTAGCTTCGGCAGCGTTTTTGGGAAGCGCAGGAATCATGAAAGTTTCATAAGCCTTGGCTCGCATCAGTTTCTTTTCCTTCGGCAAAGATCGTCACTTTGAGAAGGGTCATAACCACTTTCCTCCACCCCCATCCCCTCCTTTCCCGCCTGAGCTCTTTGAACTCGATGAACTTGAAGAAGATCGACGGATTCGCGTCAGACTCAGATTCACTTTCATCACTTCGGCTAGCACGGCTCTTAGAAAAGAGGATTTTGAGGTGCGCTTCTGGGATCTGCTCACGGTTAGGCCGTGCTTCCTGGCTACTGGCTGGTCACGCGATCTAGATTTGTCGCCATAAGACTGAGCATGGGCGCTACGAGTCCTGTTGCTTCAAATCATTCCTTTCCCCAGTCAGGTTTTCGACCTTAGCGATTAGGAAACTGAGGGCTGCCTCAATGCCTTGGCTTGGTGCTTGCGGCATTTGATCGCCTCCCCCAACCGGTGGAGCTTTTGTGCTTTTCACCGTCAGTTGCTGGGGAGCACCATACTGCATGCTTTGAATCATGACTTCCTGTTCGTTTTGACACTAGCATACGCAGTTATTGCTGCGTGTCATCAAACTCGGGTTTTGCCATGACTAGCATCCTATCCTTTTCCTGGATTTGGGCATGTGCATTTTGCATGGCATCTTGGGCTTCAGTCCACAACTGCTTGGTCCCTAGTATAGTCCCTTTCTCTGTGAGCACTATCAACGGCAGTTTGAGCTTGATGGTAGATCTCTGTGGCTTGGGCCCTTACATGATCTAGTTCGTTGCAAGCCTGCGCAGCAAGGTTGTGGGTTTCTGGGTCACATGACACATTTTGCTGTTGTTGATAGCACGCAGCAATTTTGCTGCTGTTGACTACACACGGAGCTCTGATTGGTCTGATTAGCCTCAATTCTATGGTCTGCCCTCTCCATGGATACGTGCAATTTTTCTTGGCTCCATTGATGGATCACTGCTAGATGATGTCATAGGAATTGGAATTGATTCTGCCGGAGAGGTGTGCTGCTGGGCAACTACCCCTTGGAATGCACTCGCAACAGGCTGACGCCTTCGAACAGGGGTTTCAGCAGGATCCCTATCACACCATCAGAATGCGACCTCCCAATCCGCCATCTGCGCAACCTCAATTGTCCAGCCTTCGTGCCCAACGGCCGACAATGGGCAGAGCGTCAGCGAACCAACCGACAATGTGACGCTTGTGGCTTGCGCTGCTGTCAAGTCAGGGAAATTGCGCGCGAAATCAAGCAGCGCAGTTGTATTCAACGGCAATCCTTGCTGAACGTCTGCGTCCCTGTGCCTATTCAAGCACTGGCAATGGCAATAGTCGCAGAACACGATAGGTTTCAGGCCCTCCCGGAACCGGCTGGTCGCGCCTGCGCGTGATACCAAACCCGGTCCGGCAGGTTGATCTCAGGCCGCAAAGGCTGTGACTCCTCCGCCCTCAAGCTTCAATTGCTGGCGTTCTTGAACTGCCAGCTCCAACGCTGCTCGGAAAAAGACGTTCAGATCGTCCTCGCCTTTCAGAAATCGATACTTCTCAGGGTCTTGCGCACGAAGAGTCCTAGCGATATACTCCTGTCTCGCTTCCTCAGTCTAGCCACGAATTGAGCAGTCTTATTAATAAGGCCCGCCCACTCCTTCGGTGGCTCTTGTGCAGCAGCTGCAGGTTCTGGTTCCGGTGGCCTGAATGATCGCACTTCAAAAGTGTTCCTTGGAGCGGCGGTCTCAGCTGTCGAAGAAGATGCAGATGCGGAACGCGATTCTTCAGCGACTGTAGGTGCTGAGTCACACAACTCCACCGGCGGGTTCAAGCGCTTAACTCGATCAAGTAGAATTACTTTACGATCCGAGCCCCCCGTCTGCTCCAGGAGGCTCCGATTCGCAAGTTACTTTGGCCGTATGAGCTAAGGAGGTTTTTTGTGTCGCGAGGACAACGAGTTTTCACGGCTTTTTCACGGAGTAGTAACGGCCTTTCAGTTTCCCGCGCGAGTTATTAGGCCAAGTTTTCACGGCTTTACGGGGGCCAACGAGCGCAAGTCGCCGAGGACATCTTAGCTCAAAAAGCCAAGGTAACTTGGGACTCGGAGCCTCCTGGCTGCCAAGACTTGTCTCAGTATTGTCGCCTTCTGACTTGCGCGATCTTTGCCACTTGAGCAGCTCCCACAAATCGTCCGGAATGGGGAGGTTCGCCTGCTCGGCAGTGGCTTCACAATCCAGTACCAGCTAAGAGCCGCTTACGGCTGATAACCAGTTGGAGCGAGATGAGAACAGCTCGTTGTGTTTGATTCAAGCGCTCCCAAACCTGCTCCAAGTAATGTCGCCACCAAAAGGTAAAGAACACTGCGCGTCGTCAAGTAAGTTGCTGACGCACTCCTTTTAACCCTCGGGCAGCTTGAGGTAAATACGGATGCGTTTGGAGGATTGGTACCTTTGGAGAAATGAAACACATGACAACTGCAACGGTGGACAGACAACGTCTACCCTACACATGACGATTCCTCCTAGCAAACTACACTCAAAGAGTCCCTTCTCGCTAAGCATGCCACATGAAGGCTACTGACCAAACATGTCTTGTAAGTGATGGTGCATCATTGGCATCGCGCCCTGTCTAACATGCGTAATGCCTAGTGTTCTTCGCTTATAAAACCCTTCTATATTTCTGGTGGACCCCATCTACTTCTAACCAAACCGATCAAAAGGACACCCGCTGATGGACGAAATTTTGCAGCACCTAAGAAACCCTGGAACGATTCGATTCCCGCCTGCAAAACCAACAGTGGTTTCCCTTCGTTGCGAACGG
>CAUJNA010003450.1:970000-1005000 GCA_963377175.1 Effrenium voratum | reverse complement strand
CAAAATACGGTTTGACGACATTGCGAGCATCTTCCAGTTGTTCGCAGTTGCTGTCCATTTGATGGACGCCCTGCCCCCCCCCCCCTCCTGCATATGTTCATGCATATGCACATTCTGAGAATATAGATGTGCACAGAAACTGTTTTGCACCATGACTGCCACGCTGCATCTACCAGAACGGATGGTGCTGCGGCCTGGGCACATGCACAAACGACTGCCGGTTGGTCATGCGATTGACCATCTGAGGCGTTGGCAGTTGAGGTAGCGAAGACTGCTGTTTTTCAGCTTGTTGCCTTTGCTGAGTCATGGACGCTGAGGAACCGAACATGTTCACATGAGAGCATACGGTCGCAACAATCATCATATCCCGCCTCCGATGCCCCCGCCTCTCCCACTCGGACGCTCGCATCAAGCCCAGCTGCAAACCAGGAAGCTGACATCAGGGTGCACATCAATGCTCGAGCAAAGCCCATAAACAGTCAACCACATGGCCTGCGGCGGTGGGCCACTCCAGGCAGGGTGTTGGACCTCAGAGACGCAGAAGGCGATCGATCAGTCCGCTTGTTCGCATGGGTTGCACAAAACTCAACGCCATGATGGCTGAAACATGCTGTGCTGCAAACCTTTCATGTTGGTGAAATCGGGCAATGCTTGCCACATTTGCTTAACCGGTTTCTGAGTACCAAGACCGCGCACAGTTTGTAGGGGACGCCGCGCTGCCTACTCACCTTCTCATGAGCTTCCAGGCAAGCAGTGCCCGCGAAAATGGCACGCCTGACGCAAAAAAAAGACACGGTCACTTCCAGCGTGGGCAACACCGCGATGAGCATGGAGTATATACACTCAGTGCATGGACGTGCAGGCTGGGCGCTTGTTTTCGAATGATCGCACTTTGGCAACTCATTTCTTTGGGCTTCAGCCAAAGCATCTCCATTGTTCATCAAATTTATCCGTGAACCAACTAGGGATTTGCTTGAAACGCCTCCCCTGGTCAGAAGCGTGGATTCTTGCACCCCAGACAGGGCTACCCAATAACGTATATACATTGCCACACCCCAGCATTGGAATGGGCGGCTGTCAGCGCTCAGTCAACGAATGGACCAAGCACTGGGCGGCAGCCACACAAGAACCTCAAGTTTTGGCAGTGCGAGCCTCGCCCTGAGGGCCTGAGGGCCTGAGGGCCTGAGGGAGGGGAAGTGATCCCCAAATTCAAGTCCCGCCTTCCCAGTGAACATAAAACACCTGAGATTCCAAAGAAATCTCCCCAATTCCGTGTTTTCGGCATGGGTATCTCCATGCAAGTTGCCAGTTGTAAGATTGCTCTGCGGAAGATCTTGCTTTGGGCCAAGGTAGGCACTGGAATCCTCCATTTGCTTAAGCCCCCGAGAAAAAAGAGAAACAACATCATATTTCCAATAGTGATAGATTCCCTTTAGAACCAACAGGGGAAAATAAACAATATCCACTTCAGCAAGTGGAAAACATGACTACTTCAAGACATTGAGGCGGGCACTGAGGTGATGCCCATGGCCAAGCAAAGCAGGCCAAAGTAGGTACCTCGCGTGAGAGAGAGGGAGAAAGCGATCCCTGCATTGTTCGCAGTTCGAAACCCAAAGAGGGGCCCTTTCAAAGGATATCTGTCCAGAATTGCTGTCATCTTGATCGTCCTGATTTCCAGGCTGATTTGCAGAGCAACCTGGCTGTGGAGGCCGGGTGTTCATACATTGGAGTCATTCACGAGCCAGGCATCAGCATCTCTGCCAAGCGGCAGAATGCTCGGCCAGGCCATTGTAGGGGCTTTTTCAATGCTGGCGGCAAGGCCTCCAGCCAATTCAGCGTGCCTGCGCGTCCGGGCGCTCTTTGCAACCGCGCGCCATCCAAAGCTGAAGTATTCATGGCATTTGTTGCTTGTATGTTGCTTAGTGAAATGCTTTCCTGGAACGAACGTAGTTGTCCTTCAAGACTCCTTTGAATTCGCCTAGGCTTTCTTTGTACCTGAATCTGATTTCAACGGCGAGAAACAATCCCTTCGATACTTGTCAACTTTACCATCAGGCCTGCTTGGCCTGTTGGCAGCTGGCAGCTTTGAACAACACGTCAACGTTACCTGGTTACCCGGCTACCGCCCTGCGCAATCCTGGTGGCGAAAAACCAACAGGCAAAGGATGAGTTTGGACGACAAACATGCAATGTCTTGTCAGGTAGGGGGGATGATCCACATGGATGATTCAATGATCGTTCTCAAACCCTATCCCATAATTTGTGTAGCGAGTGGAGCGTTGGAGCAACATCATCAAAGCACATATCTGTCTCCTTGTGGTGCCCCTTTGGAGAAGCCAATGCTTCCACGGAATATGTCGCCAGTCAGACCACCTCAAGACATCGAGGCAGGCCTTCTGAGTCTTCGGCCACTAGGGCCGAGGGCTGCTGGAGGCCAATGAATGCCTCAGCTTAGACATTCCACCCATAACCTGGAGATTCAAACAAAACCTAGGATTTCCGGGTGAACATTCAAGCCTAAACCTGGGATTATGGGTTTGTTCATCAGTTTAGTAGGCCAAAATGGAATTTCCCAATGGTTGACCCAAGGTTCCCCGGTGACCGGCCACCTGGCAAATTCATGGATGGGGTCCTGCCAAAGTGATCCGGGTTTGCCTGCAAAATGGGATATCCCAAACAAAACCAACTAGGTGGTTTCATTCTGGGTCAAAACTTCTTGGCCTTTTGTTCGCTCGATCCCTCAACTCATGCATAGCTTGAGTGACATGGGAAGGCCGCGTGCGCCCCTCTAACGGAAGGGCAATGCCGGCCCCTTTTACACACAAGCGGGAACACAGCATTCAAATCGACGAATCTCGGCCCAAAGGCAGCTGTCTTGGCACTGCCGTTCACGGAGATATCCTGATCGAAAACGGCGTTCCAACATAACAGGATCTGCCAACGTTGTGTGGCACTTGCTCATGACATTGGTGAAACCCTGAGTGGGATTTGTAGCATTCAAAGAGGGCACTTCAACACAAACCCAATCAACAAACACACCGGGAGAGACATCCTCTAGCCCACGTAAGGAGAAACACCTCTCGGCCAAGATTCAAAACCCTTTGGTTGTGGGCGCCTTTGGCTTCTGAAACTGTGGGTGGTTGCGAAACCCATTTCGAACCAGCGTTCAGAAACCCTATGAGGATTCCCTTCCAACTGCCAGCAAACAACGTCTTCTCGCTTTTCTTTTCAATTCGGTGCAGGACTTCGTCCACAGTACAGTTTGAACGAAGCTGAATTCTCCGAGGCCTTCGGGTTCGTGATCAAGGGGCCTCAAGGCCTCAAGGGGGCCATCTTTCGCCTCTCACGACCTGGGCGCCTCAGAGATGGGGAAGAGGTCGCGGGCACAGAGAAGATCCAGGGCTTCCTTGTTCGTGACGTCACCCAAATCTCCTCAGCTGAAAATGGCCGGAAGGAGGGTGCTTGTTGTTGTCGGGCTTTGAGCGTCCAAGCGCGCGCCTAGCCCCGCCTGCACCTTGTCAAGCGAGACTGTGAAACACCGCATCCATCCAGCCATCAAGGCTGCATGCCCAAACTTGCTGAGAAGAAGCATTTCTTTGCCACCGGTTGGAAACCCGAGAATAAAGGGCAAGCACAATCGCTGCTTGCCAAAATGGAGTGCGCAAGGGAGAAATGAAAAACCTTGTTTTTTGTGAGAGAGGCCTATCTTAATATATGCATACATGCTGCAGCTCAAGACTCCCCCTCCCGCGGAAGCCAGTGTGAATGCCAAGTCTCGTGCGCACGGTAATGCTTAGACTGGGTTTAAACGGAACACATTGGCAAAACTGTCCAAATCGGGTGACCCCAAAATGCATCTTTCCCGTTTAACTCTGAAAATCAATCCCAAATAGGTGCAGTGCCGTACCTAGGGACCCTTCAAAGTCTTTGCCGAGGCACGGTCCAGGTGCAAAGCTCCGGTGGAAAACAGTTGCCGCAAAGAGACGGCGTGCGGGGAGCCCTGCGAGCTGCCATAAATCTCATTTGGGGAACATTTGCTCATTGCTTTTCTGGAGGTTGGGCAAGATTTGGGCATTGCTTCCCTGGAGCTAAGGTAAACTTTGGGCATTTCTTCCCTGGAGCTAATGCAACCTTTCCTGTTGCTGTTCCTGCTCCTGTTCTGTTTTTTGTTGCTGCTGGCGGTGTGTGGGTGTGTTTTCGTTTGATTGAGTGTTTGTTTGCGTGTTTGTCTATCTCTGTCTGTCTGTCTGTGTGTCTCCTTGGTTGGCTGTGTGGTTGTTTGGTTGTTTGGTTCTTTGGTTGTTTGGTGCTTTGTGCCTATGCATTGGTGTGTGTGTGGGTTGTTTGTGTATCTGTCTGTATATTAGTTTATTTACGTAAACTTGTATGTATATGTATACGTTTGTGTGTATATGTGCCGTGGTTGCGTGCTTTTGTTTACGTGTCTGTCTCCTTGTTCGTGCTTTGTTGCTTGCGATCGTTCGATTGTTTGTGCGTGTCCTTCTCTCTTCTAGGGCATTCCAGCCAGAATTCATTGGAAGCCCAGCCTTGCAAGCGCTGAGCTCCATGCGCCTTTGCCAGGGGCCTCAATCCACGCGAACCACCTTTGGCTCAACTGCTCAGCAGCAGGCTGGGGAAGGGAAAATACCACTGATAACTAATTGGATTATAACACTTATAGCCATACCACCATAACTTGATAACCATCATAGCTTAACACGAATGACTAATGACAATCATACTAAACTGGATTCACAAAAGAATCATCCAGCCCACGTCGGCTTGCAGGTTGGGAGGGGCCTTTTGGCACACCAGAAGATGTGGAAGACTCGGGAAGCCTCATGGCGGAATCCACTTCCATTGGTTCCCTTTGGCCCCAAACGGCGATACCCCCGCTCCGAGCCCAACCGAAACGGCCCCCCCCCCCAAAGTGCCGATCTGATGCCACGAGGTGCCCGTCTCCACGGTCGCCACGATGGTTCCTTTGGAGTCCAGCGCTTCTGGAATCTCGCTCCATGGCCTGATCGTTCGTTTGCTCGAGCGAGCAGGGTGCACGGTAACCGACGGTAACATTCCATTTGCGCATCCAGCAGTGATAGACTCCCTTTGAAACCAACTGACAAGGGAAAATAACACATATTCATTTCAGCAAATGGAAGTAACCCAGAAAATATGTTTTTCGCGACTCGGTGGTTGGAGCAAGCCGGTGGCTTGGACTTCCCTTTGCGGGCCGAAAAAGGCGCGGATTCGAATAGCTGGGTCCCCCCTCCCAACAAAAACGCCCTTCGAGGAGGAGACTCCTGATGAATCGGCCCTTGCTTGGGGTTCCATGCAACATCTGCAGAAAAATGCATCAAACGAAAGGTCTCTGGTTACCATTTCCTTCCGAGTTCCATAGCGGCAAGATGGGTGGCTCGTCTTTATTGAGGGTACCTTTTTGGGATAGTTTTACAGGCAAGCCAAAAGGACAACAAATCTTGCAGGGTTCCCTGATTTTGATTGACACGCCCTAGTACCATGCAAGCGTTCCAATGGCAATGCGACTTCCTTGAATCCTTGCACGGGTGATGCAACAGCTGTCGCTGCTTGTCGGGCTGGCCTGTCCAGGTAGATGCGTGTCACATGCCGAGCTGTGAGGTGGTCCCGCAGAAAGCAGTGGTAAAACCAGATCGCCCCAGCATGAAGCGCCAGAACGAAGTTGCTGTTTGACATGAGCTGCTCGGAAACCTGTGGCGAAGGACAAACACCCTGCATCTGGGATTCGAGCATGTCTTTAGCCCAGGGCAAAGATGCAAAAACCTTAAGCGTTGGGGTCTTGGCACCGCTTCTCTAAGCCCCAGGTCTTTCTGACCAACTTCCGGAACTCCCAGTGACCTCGGTGGAAGCCAACCCAGTTTGGTCATGGGGACCGCTAAACGAATTGGAATTTGGAGGGGGCAGTGCTGAGAAGCTGGGGTTTGGGGCCTGTCTGTGACGCGAGTCAGCATTCGCAGGCCAAGGTGCCGTCAAGAAGTTGGTGGCATCCATAGGGTGCCCTAGCACTTTGGCGTAGGGAGCAGCTAGCCTCAGTGCGACATGGCAAGGGCTATGCCCAACAGAAAGCTACCGGTAAGAGTCAATTGACTCAAAGGTGATGGTTAAACCCTGAAGGAAGAAACCATAGGAACCCTCAGCTGGTCAAGATGCCGACCTGAAATGAGAAAGCCAGGAGATGGAATAGAGTGGTTGGGGTCTTGAAGGTCTTGGACAGCATGTTCACCAGCATCTGCAACTGGACCTGCTGCCTTCAACCTAGACCCAGGATGGGACCCAATTTGGGGTCGTTTTAAGGGAAACCAACAGTAAACCATAATTTTCAGGGGACCCTCGATACTTCCAAGTGTAAATTTAAGAGCCGCCCCCACAAATCGCAACCACTTCAACTTAGCCAAAAGAGGAGCCGGAACGAGTTCACGAGAAATTCCATATTAAAGTGGGGAGGGGTGCGAACGGAAGCCACCCATTTGAGGGACCATTGTTGTGAGAACCCCTGCTTGGAACCGAGAGGAACCAACAAATGATTGGAAGGACAAGCTTCGGCGCCAGGCTTTTGCCCTACCGTTTGGCATAAGGGTGCCTGGCAAACAACAACTGCAACTGCAACTGCATCAACAAGGACGACGACAACGACAACAACAACCCTTTTCTCGGACCGCATGTGTGGCACACAGGACGACGTATCTTTTTGGCTCCTGCTTCTTCCTGAAAGATTTCCGGAATCTGCAGTTTGGCCGCCTGATGCAACTACTGGTGCAAGATACCTGCCCATGGCTCCATCTCGATGGGCCAGGCCGGGAGTATGAGATGATCTGATTTCAATGCGAGCCTAAACTCCCAAAAGACCCCGGCAGGAAGAGATGGATGCGGCTTTTTGTTGCACATGCTGCTTTCTGCTTGCTCGACCCCTGGGCTTCGGAACCAGAAGCCGTGCCATTGCTCACGCTTTCCCATGGCCGAGTTGCTTTATAGGCCTGCTCAGCAGAAACCAAGTGATTGTGGCGCAGGTATTCTTGGCCCGACTCTGGAAACAAAAAACCTTTGGCTGAGATTTTCGGATTCCGCTTTTTGTTTGCCAACCTTGAGGCATAAATGATTGTTTATGTCCAACCGTTTTTTTGAAACGGGGGTCTCTATTCAACTGGATCCCAACAAAAGAAGACCAATTCGGATGGTTCGGTTGGGGGTGATTCATTTGCGCTTCCCTCTAACTCATTCTTTGGATTTGTGGTTTGGAGCTTAGGAAGTGTCTTTCCATTTCCCTTGTGCAAGAGACCAGGAGTTCAACCCCCCAAGCCAAACCCATCAAAACCAACCTGACGGGCGGTTTGAAGGCCAACTCAAAACGGTTGATCCAAACTGAAGGTTTGTCTGCAGGGATAGTTTTAGGGATGGTTTTTGGGTCATTCTACCCAGCAAAACTTGCTGGCTTCTCAAAATGGCGCAATCGGGCCGCCCTTTTTTGGTTGAACCTGGAAGCCCCAAGGAAACAATCTCAACATTTTCAAGGGATGGGATGGGTTGAGGCACGGATGAGCAGATATGCCAATATAAGCTGTTCAGGTAGTAAATAAAGAATGACTCATGAAAATGTATCGAGAAAGAACAAGTTCCCAAGCTGGTGATGCAGCTGCTGCTTCTTTTGCCATGCTCATACTACTGCTGTAACTGCTGCTTTCTCAGTTGTTTCCATTTGCTTGCGCAGCCATGAAGCAGTGCCAGCACAAACATCAGCCAGAACTCCTGAAATCCAAAGAGTGTGGCTTTCGAAAAGTACTATGCAGCAATGCATTTGTTGTTTAGATTCCTTTCAACAAGTGATGATCTGACAAGTTCAAAGGAGGTACCCGACAGAAGTGCAAATAATGTGGGTCCCATGGCACCATTTGGGCCAAACTTGAGCTCCAGGAATACTAAATCAGAAGCTCAAATCAAAATCAAAAGGAAGCTCCAGCCATACTAGATCGCATGCAAAGCCAAGTACATGAATACTCAGATCAACATCTCAAAAGGAAGCTCCAGTCATACTGAATCAAATAGAGACATGGGACGAAGCTCATTTTCGAATCCATGTGGGAGCTCCGGAATCCTCATTCCCAATTCACAAGTAGCATTGCCCGAGACTAGAAAAGTGTTGCCAAATTCTGAAGTAGCATTTCCCGATACCAAAGTAGTATTGCCCAATGCTGAAGTAGTATTGCCCAATACTAAAGTATACCACTCAAAATAGTTCATTGCCAGAATCTGAATTTGGAATGTAACCTCCCTACCTCCAATTCCCATCCCCAGAAAGTCTCTTGAATTTTACGGGGGCCTATTTGACCTCTCCGTCCGGATTTCTCCGGGCAGCAGGTCCAAAGCGACGGCCGCCTGCACCCGCCGCCGCAGGCGCAGAGTGTCGCTGGCAAGGCCTCGGTTCCCTCCTTGCAGAAACCGCCGGAACCTGGACCAAAGTCGATTTCTGTTTCATTTTGTGGATGCACAAAATCCTGCGCCAGTTGGTACAGGTGGGTTATGCCATTGGTGAAAGGCTTCGGCTGTCCCAGGTGGTGCAGGATTTCTTCTGTCCACAGTAGTCCGGCAATCTTAAAATTCAAACAAATCTGGGGATTGGAATTTGAAAGGGTCCGTTTCCCTGACCGTTTTCCTCCAAAGATCCTTTCAGGCTCCATGTTTGGAGGGTAGATACGTAGCTGAAGCCAACTTCCACAGCTTGCAAATGTTCCATCTGAAGCTTGCTGTCCTTCAAGCAGTCGCACCATCCACCAGCTGAGAAAGTGACACTCAAGTCAAAAAAAAACATTTCATGAACATTTCGAAGTTCAAGCGAGCACCTGGGATAAAAGTATCCCCTTTGTGACTGGCCTGAGCAGCGAAACACCTCGCAGCCAGCCGCAGTGCCGCAATGTCGTGCTATGACGCGCATGGCCCAAGATGGTCTAAGGCCACAAACTTTAAGCATTTAGAGAAAGCAACTCTGTGAAACCGCCGAATGTTGACCGCAAAGGCTATGCTTCGCCTTAGCCTACCGATGGAGTTTTGTTTGCAATGTCGTGTGATTCAGCCTCGCAATCCTTGAGCCAACGTGCTCGTGGAGCCCCTCTTGTGGCTTGCGGCAATTTATTTAGTGGCACCCATGATGGGAACCAACCCCAGCATCTGTGAATTGGGACCTGGTGGACATCTACATGGGATTTACGCAACGCCCCCCCCAAAAAGTACCCTCCAAATTACCACTGCCATATTTGCTGAAATGAGGGACCCCAAAGAAAAGGAGTAGCATCATGGTGAGCTCGGTCTATCTGTCAAGATAAGCTGACCTAGGCGTCACCAAAAGAAAGCCACCAAACTGGCCGAGGCGGGCAACGCGAAGCGCTTACAATTAGTATCGGTTGAAGTGGTGGCAATAGCTTTCGATAGCTTTTCAATTCAAGTGTATGTTTTATTTTGCTTGTTTGTGTGTTTTGTTGTTGTGGTTTCCTCTTCTTTCTTTACTTTTTTTAGGGGGGTCCAGTGGATAGCCCTTTTTAAGGGAGCTTTGGTGAGTGCCAAAAAATGTTGATTTCTTGAGCCGCCCGCTGTAAAGCAGTATTGGCTGCCAATGGAGCGGAAAAGGACGGTCTCGATCAAGGCGGGGTTGCGAAGCAGGGTTCGACATGCGTTGTTCGACCCACAGGGCTCCTAATGTGCTCGCCTTGTTTAAGCATCACCTCAAAAGGAAAGGGCCAGCAAAAGGTGCTGATGATCCGGGAGAAATAAATCGGGAGCCTGGAAATAAGCAGTTGCCCCGTTGGAACCCTGACTTAGGCAAGGCACACCAAAAAGTGTTTTAGCAAAATCGCCAGGGATAATTGATGTAAGCTAAAAGCTATGAGATCCAAACAAGCCGAAAAGAGAAGTACAAAGAACAAAGAATAGACATGTGCTGAACTACAAGTTAGACCCGGGGGTCCCTCCAAGAGGAGAATGGATCCTCCAGGTGGCCTCAATTGCTATGTTCGTGGGAGGGAGGTTCGTGGGAGGGAGGGTAAGCCCCTCTCAAAATACCTCAGGATCCCGGCCCCTGCCTTCCAAAAGGACCAGCTCCAAAGACCCGCCCTGCCACCAGGCGCTCTGCAGCAACGCCTGCCGCCATGTTTTTAGCTCGATAGGAGCAAACAAAAGCAGGGATTGTGTGGGCCTGCAACAAAACAAGCGCTTGCCAATCCATGTTTTTGTGGGACCCGCAAAAAAGATGTTGTTCTTCGTGCAGGTTCCCATGAACTGTTGCTGTTGCTGTTGCTGTCGTTGTCGTTGCCTGCTGCTGCTGCTGTTGTCGTTGTCGTTGTCGTTGTCGTTGTTGTTGGCGTTGGCGTTGGCGTTGTCGTTGCGGTTGCGGTTGCGGTTGCGGTTGCGGGTACGGTTACGGTTACGGTTGCGGTTGGTGTTGTTGGTGTTGTTGGTGTTGTTGGTGTTGTTGGTGTTGTTGGTGTTGTTGGTGTTGTTGGTGTTGTTGGTGTTGTTGGTGTTGTTGTTGTTGTTGTTGTTGTTGTTGTTGTTGTTGTTGTTGTTGTTGTTGTTGTTGTTGTTGTTGTTGTTGTTGTTGTTGTTGTTGTTGTTGTTGTTGTTGTTGTTGTTGTTGTTGTTGTTGTTGGTGTTGGTGTTGTTGTTGTTGTTGTTGTTGTTGTTGTTGTTGTTGTTGTTGTTGTTGTTGTTGTTGTTGTTGTTGTTGTTGTTGTTGTTGTTGTTGTTGTTGTTGTTGTTGTTGTTGTTGTTGTTGTTGTTGTTGTTGTTGTTGTTGTTGTTGTTGTTGTTGTTGTTGTTGTTGTTGTTGTTGTTGTTGTTGTTGTTGTTGTTGTTGTTGTTGTTGTTGTTGTTGTTGTTGTTGTTGTTGTTGTTGTTGTTGTTGTTGTTGTTGTTGTTGTTGTTGTTGTTGTTGTTGTTGTTGTTGTTGTTGTTGTTGTTGTTGTTGTTGTTGTTGTTGTTGTTGTTGTTGTTGTTGTTGTTGTTGTTGTTGTTGTTGTTGTTGTTGTTGTTGTTGTTGTTGTTGTTGTTGTTGTTGTTGTTGTTGTTGTTGTTGTTGTTGTTGTGTGTTGTTGTTGTTGTTGTTGTGTTGTTGTTGTTGTTGTTGTTGTTGTTGTTGTTGTTGTTGTTGTTGTTGTTGTTGTTGTTGTTGTTGTTGTTGTTGTTGTTGTTGTTGTTGTTGTTGTTGTTGTTGTTGTTGTTGTTGTTGTTGTTGTTGTTGTTGTTGTTGTTGTTGTTGTTGTTGTTGTTGTTGTTGTTGTTGTTGTTGTTGTTGTTGTTGTTGTTGTTGTTGTTGTTGTTGTTGTTGTTGTTGTTGTTGTTGTTGTTGTTGTTGTTGTTGTTGTTGTTGTTGTTGTTGTTGTTGTTGTTGTTGTTGTTGTTGTTGTTGTTGGTGTTGGTGTTGGTGGTGTTGTTGTTGTTGTCGTTGGTGTTGGTGTTGTTGTTGTTGTTGTTGTGGTTGTGGTTGTGGTTGTGGTTGTTGTTGTTGTTGTTGTTGTTGTTGTTGTTGTTGTTGTTGTTCTTGTTCTTGTTCTTGTTGTTGGTGTTGGTGTTGGTGTTGTTGTTCTTGTTATTGTTGTTGTTCTTGTTGGTGTTGTTGTCGTTCTTGTTGTTGGTGTTGGTGTTGGTGTTGGTGTTGTTGTTGTAGTTGTTGTAGTTGCAGTTGCAGCTGCAGTTGTGGTTGTAGTTGTAGTTGTAGTTGTAGCTGTAGTAGTAGTAGTAGTAGTAGTAGTAGTAGTTGTTGTTGTTGTTGTGGTTGTTGTGGTTGTGGTTGTGAATGTGGTTGCGGTTGTGGTTGTGGTTGTGGTTGTGTTGTGGTTGTTGTTGTTGTGGTTGTGGCTGTGGCTGTGGCTGTGGTTGTGGTTGTGGTTGTGGTTGTGGTTGTGGTGGTGGTTGTGGTGGTGGTTGTGGTTGTGGTTGTGGTGGTTGTGGTGGTGGTGGTGGTTGCGGCGGTGGTGGTGGCGGTGGTGGTGGTTGTCGTGGTCCTTGTTGTGATTGTTGGTTGTTGGTTTTTGGCCGTTGGTCGTTGGTCGTTGGCCGGTGGCTGGTGGCAGTTGGCTGGTGGCTGTTGGCTGCTGGCTGCTGGCTGTTGGCTGTTGGCTGTTGGCTGTCGGGTGTCGGGTGTCGGGTGTCGGGTGTCGGGCGCCGGGTGTCGGATGTTGGGTGTTGGGTGTTGGGTCTTGGTTGTTGGTTGTTGGTTGTTGGGTTTTGGTTGTTGTGCGTTGGGTGTTGGGTCTTGGGTGTTGAGTGTTGGGTGTTGGGTATTGGTTGTTGGTTGTTGGTTGTTGGTTGTTGGGTGTCGGGTGTTGGGTGTGGGGTGTCTGGTGTCGGGTGTGGGGTGTTGGGTGTTGGGTGTTGGTTGTTGGGTGTTGGTTGTTGGTTGTTGGTTGTTGGTTGTTGGTTGTTGGTTGTTGGTTGTTGGGTGTTGGGTGTTGGTTATTGGGTGTCGGGTGTCGGGTGTTGGTTGTTGCTTGTTGGTTGTTGGTTGTTGGTTGTTGGGTGTCGGGTGTGGAATGTCGGGTGTTGGGTGGTGGGTGTTGGTTGTTGGTTGTTGGTTGTTCGTTGTTGGTTGTTGGATGTTGGGTGTCGGGTGTCGGGTGTCGGGTGTTGGTTATTGGTTGTTGGTTGTTGGCTGTCGGGTGTCGGGTGCCGGGTGCCGGGTGTCGGATGTTGGGTGTTGGGTGTTGGGTCTTGGTTGTTGGTTGTTGGTTGTTGGGTGTTGGTTGTTGTGCGTTGGGTGTTGGGTCTTGGGTGTTGAGTGTTGGGTGTTGGGTATTGGTTGTTGGTTGTTGGTTGTTGGGTGTCGGGTGTTGGGTGTGGGGTGTCGGGTGTCGGGTGTCGGGTGTGGGGTGTTGGGTGTTGGGTGTTGGTTGTTGGTTGTTGGTTGTTGGTTGTTGGTTGGTTGGTTGGTTGGTTGGTTGGTTGGTTGTTGGTTTTTTTGGTTGTTGGTTGTTGGTTGTTGGTTGTTGGTTGTTGGTTGTTGGTTGTTGGGTGTTGGGTGTTGGGTGTTGGGTGTTGGGTGTTGGGTGTTGAGTGTTGGGTGTTGGGTATTGGTTGTTGGTTGTTGGTTGTTGGGTGTCGGGTGTTGGGTGTGGGGTGTCGGGTGTCGGGTGTCGGGTGTGGGGTGTTGGGTGTTGGGTGTTGGTTGTTGGTTGTTGGTTGTTGGTTGTGGGTTGTTCGTTGTTGGGTGTTGGGTGTTGGGTGTTGGGTGTTGGGTGTTGGGTGTTGGGTGTTGGTTGTTGGTTGTTGGTTGTTGGTTGTTGGTTGTTGGTTGTTGGTTGTTGGTTGGTTGGTTGTTGGTTGTTGGTTGTTGGTTGTGGGTTGGTTGTTGGTTGTTGGTTGTTGGGTGTTGGTGTTGGGTGTTGGGTGTTGGTTGTTGGGTGTTGGGTGTTGGTTGTTGGGTGTCGGGTGTCGGGTGTCGGGTGTTGGTTGTTGGTTGTTGGTTGTTGGGTGTTGGGTGTTGGGTGTTGGGTGTTGGGTGTTGGGTGTTGGGTGTTGGTTGTTGGTTGTTGGTTGTTGGTTGTTGGGTGTTGGGTGTTGGGTGTTGGGTGTTGGGTGTTGGGTGTTGGGTGTGGGTTGTTGGTTGTTGGTTGTTGGTTGTTGGTTGTTGGTTGTTGGTTGGTTGGTTGGTTGGTTGGTTGGTTGGTTGGTTGGTTGTTGGTTGTTGGTTGTTGGTTGTTGGTTGTTGGTTGTTGGTTGTTGGTTGTTGGGTGTTGGTTGTTGGTTGTTGGTTGTTGATTGTTGGTTGTTGGATGTTGGTTGTCGGGTGGCGGGTGGCGGGTGTCGGGTGTCGGTTGTCGGTTGTGAATTGTGGGTTGTTGGTTGTTGGTTGTTGAGTGTTGGGTGTTGGGTGTTGGGTGTTGGTTGTTGGTTGTTGGTTGTTGGTTGTTGGGTGTTGGGTGCTGGGTGTTGGCTGTTTGTTGTTGGGTGTTGGGTGTTGGTTGTTGGTTGTTGGGTGTTGGGTGTTGGGTGTTGGGTGTTTGTTGTTGGGTGTTGGGTGTTGGTTGTTGGTTGTTGGTTGTTGGTTGTTGGGTGTTGGGTGTTGGTTGTTGGTTGTTGGGTGTTGGGTGTTGGTTGTTGGGTGTTGGTTGTTGGTTGTTTGTTGTTGGGTGTTGGGTGTTGGTTGTTGGTTGTTGGGTGTTGGGTGTTGGTTGTTGGGTGTCGGGTGTCGGGTGTTGGTTGTTGGTTGTTGGTTGTTGGGTGTTGGTTGTTGGGTGTCGGGTGTCGGGTGTTGGGTGTTGGGTGTTGGTTGTTGGTTGTTGGTTGTTGGGTGTCGGGTGTGGGATGTCGTGTGCTGGGTGTTGGGTGTTGGGTGTTGGGTGTTGGATGTTGGTCGTGGGTTGTTGGTTTTTTGGTTGGAATGTCGGGTGTTGGGTGTCGGGTGTGGAATGTCGGGTGTTGGGTGTTGGGTGTTTGTTGTTGGGTGTTGGGTGTTGGTTGTTGGTTGTTGGGTGTTGGGTGTTGGTTGTTGGTTGTTGGGTGTTGGGTGTTGGTTGTTGGGTGTCGGGTGTCGGGTGTTGGTTGTTGGTTGTTGGTTGTTGGTTGTTGGGTGTTGGTTGTTGGGTGTCGGGTGTGGAATGTCGGGTGTCGGGTGTTGGTTGTTGGTTGTTGGTTGTTGGGTGTTGGTTGTTGGGTGTCGGGTGTGGAATGTCGGGTGTCGGGTGTTGGGTGTTGGGTGTTGGTTGTTGGTTGTTGGTTGTTGGTTGTTGGGTGTCGGGTGTGGGATGTCGTGTGCTGGGTGTTGGGTGTTGGGTGTTGGGTGTTGGATGTTGGTTGTGGGTTGTTGGTTTTTTGGTTGGAATGTCGGGTGTTGGGTGTTGGGTGTTGGATGTTGGATGTTGGTTGTTGGTTGTTGGGTGTCGGGTGTGGAATGTCGGGTGTTGGGTGTTGGGTGTTGGTTGTTGGTTGTTGGTTGTTGGTTGTTGGGTGTCGGGTGTGGACTGTCGGGTGTTGGGTGTTGGGTGTTGGATGTTGGTTGTTGGTTGTTGGTTGTTGGTTGTTGGTTGTTGGGTGTCGGGTGTTGGGTGTGGGGTGTCGGGTGTCGGGTGTGGGGTGTTGGGTGTTGGGTGTTGGTTGTTGGGTGTGGGGTGTCGGGTGTCGGGTGTTGGTTGTTGGTTGTTGGTTGTTGGGTGTTGGGTGTTGGGTGTTGGGTGTTGGATGTTGGTTGTTGGTTGTTGTTGGTTGTTGGTTGCTGGTTGTTGGGTGTCGGGTGTGGAATGTCGGGTGTTGGGTGTTGGGTGTTGGATGTTGGTTGTTGGTTGTTGTTAGTTGTTAGTTGTTGGTTGTTGGGTGTCGGGTGTGGAATGTCGGGTGTTGGGTGTTGGGTGTTGGATGTTGGTTGTTGGTTGTTGTTGGTTGTTGGTTGTTGGTTGTTGGGTGTGGAATGTCGGGTGTTGGGTGTTGGGTGTTGGATGTTGGTTGTTGGTTGTTGTTGGTTGTTGGTTGTTGGGTGTCGGGTGTGGAATGTCGGGTGTTGGGTGTTGGGTGTTGGGTGTTGGTTGTTGGTTGTTGTTGGTTGTTGGTTGTTGGTTGCTGTTGTTGTTGTTCTTGTGGGGGGGGGGGCCTTCCAAGAGAAGCGATGAACATGATTTGCCTCTGCGAAAGCGACCGTAGGTTCACTGGCTGGGGCTGCCTGCGATGGATGTACAGTACATGGGAGCCGCGCATGGGCTTGTGGATGCATGGATAAACCAGCTGGGCGAAGCACTACACTCCTTCAGACTAACATGAAAGCCCCCAAAAGGCCTTTGTAAATGGAACCGAGTCTTTCAAAGTGGTCCTGGGAGGTTTCATGTTGGCCTGGGGGTGGGTATGCGCTTCCAGCATGTTTTGCATACAAAGCTCGAACGCGGATATCATGATTCCATGACTTTGACATGCTTTCCTTCAAGGGGATTTGCTCATTGGGTGTTTAGACGCAAAGCTGTCAAATGTTGGTGAACAATTTGCAATCCCTCTGGCTAGCACTGGCAACTCTTGCGCCTCACAATATCCCTCGTAGGTTTGGTCGTACTCCGGATAGAAGTGGACCTCAAAGCGGCTGGCTGGTGGGGGTGTGGGGTATCAGGTAGGACTCCCGGCTGTGCTCTGCCGCCTTTTCACATGCCCTGCGAATTCTGCGCATTTGCAGTCTCTTGGGATAAATCCTGTCTGGGTCTGTGACGCACTCATTGCAGGGGATGATGGCACAAGGCCTCAGACCAAAATGCCGGGATGAACAGGCCGTCTTGCAATCTCCAACGGCTCTCAAATTCAAACTTCACCAGCAAAAAAACACGCCCAGGTGGATTGGTTGATTGGGGGGGTCCCCAACTCCATGTCTCCGCAGTTTGACCTCGTTTCACATGGCTACTGCGACGGCTAGCAAGCTGCTAGAGCCAAGCGGCTTCTTTGTGCGTGATGCAAAGGCCACAGTGGGCGCCGTGGCCTCAGAAATCGCTTCACTCTGTGATTTGTGTTTTTGGAGGTCGCCTCTTTGGGGCTGGTTTCAAGGGAGACCAGGAAAACTAACATTCATGTTGGGGATCTACCCGTTTCAGACACCCAAATCTTGGGGCTCGGGCACGGCTATACATGACTTTGAGTTTGTTGCTCGAGGTAAGTTGTTCCAAGTGGGAGGATCCCGATTTCCGTGCACGCCTACAATGGAAGCCACCATCTGGCAGGATTCAGTTTCCAGGAAGTTTGAACTTGCAGCTTCAAACTCAGTTTGCCTCCGTTCGGAACACCTGTAGAAAAAGAGGGTTCAACCCCTTCTTGTTCCTTTCATCCCAACCAAAGGAGATCCCGGAATAAGCTTAGGATAAGCCAAAGGCCCCCCACTTCGCTCCCCAAGATCGGCCTCATCGCCATACAGTGACCTGAGCTGAGCTTCCACAAATCTTTGGCATTTGACCTGGTCTCATGGCGGAGTGCCCCAGGAATTTGTCCAGGGAATGACTCGAAGCTTAAACTGGGGGGATGGGTTTCTTTTCGGATGCGGTGGTGCAAGCTGGAACCCATTTATTGGAACCCGTTTGTTGATCATCCCCCGCTGAAGGTAGTGACGGAACAATAAATTCCTGGGGTCGCGTCATAGGATGGGCATGTCTGATCACATTTGGTTTGAAGTGCGAAAGGCGCAGCTTTTGCGCTTGCATCGGGCTTGGCACCCAGCATCCGTTTCAACTGACTGGAAGCGGGGCGCAGCCCATCAGGGAAGAGTACCGGGCAACCTTCGCACCGTCAAAATGACATCATGCTAATTCATGTTCAACTGTGGCCACCTCACCTGAACCCATCAAGATGCCTGCGGCCTCATTCATTGGGAACGTGCAAGCTCACAGACAAAGTGTAGCTAGCTGCAAGCATGATAGAAACAACGGCAGCAGTGTGCTGCCACCAGCGTAATCTCCTGGCTGCACTAAGTGACTAAGCGTCCAATTCAAACCTGGAAGAGAAACTCAAATGCCCCCTGATAGGCGCTGACAATCAGGAGTGCCCCAAATGAGAGGATCCTAGTCCGAATCCATGATCCCGGAGTGGGGCACCACACACACTCTGGCAAAGGAGCTGAGGATTGATATGCAATTTGTTTACAATGATTCCAACATCTGCAACGAGAGAAATCCCCGAGTAAAGGACCTCCATCCTGTTTTACCTCCGAATTGGCGAGCTCACTGAATCGGCAGATTGAATTGAACAACCCAAACGAAGGCCTCCGGTTGGAGCAATTCCCACCTGCGTGTGTGTGCGTGTGTGTGTGCGGTTTGAGGTTACCCTGTCTTATCCCGGATTGAAAGGGAAACCAAACAAACTAAAAGTTTTGAAGCCTATCCCTCCACACGCCTAACAAGCGTCAACACCTGAGATCCCCTGAGGCAGCTGGCACTACCGCGCTTGCCCCCTGCACAAGGTCCCGGTGCTCGGCCTCAATCCGAAAGCCGATTCGCCCAAGAAAATGTCCAATATGTTTGTTTACAACTAAAATGATGAGGTTCTGCGCCTGGATTGCGGATGGGTTGCATGCATTGCCCATGCTCCAACATAAGGCGTTGATCCAAAGTTTGCAGAGAGAATTACGGATTCAGATACCAACCAAATCAAGGATTCAGCGGATTACGGATTGCCATTCGGCCTCTTAGATTTCGAACAAAATTACCATGAAATTATCACCATATGAGTTGTATAGTTATTCGGAAGGAAAGCCCCTTCCATGACGGCTTGGCGGCATGGCATGGTGGATTGCAGGAACGCACATGACGATGTAATGCTTCACTCACTCCTTTCCCAGTCATGGCTTGCAGACTGCGTTCGGCCTGGAGCATGTGTACAATCTCCCATGCCGCTTTTCGGCATGCCCAGCTGGCTCTGCTCAGAACCGTGTGACTTTTGCAAGGATGGCTGCGTCGCTCCGGCTGCACGCTTGAACTACCCAAGCCGCGTCCTCAAGGCCAGGTGAATCACGCTGCCATGTTCAATGCCATAGTCCTGGGCGGGAGGACACAATACATGTTTTTTCAAGTGGCTGCAGTGGGGGTCTATTTTTGGTGTCTGGTTGGGGTTGCTTAGTATCAAATGGGCCCCCTTCTGTGGCTACATGTTGACTCAATTCCAACTTTGTTTGGCCATGGCACAGCCTGAATGCTGCTTGAAGGGAGAGGCGGAAAACAAACTCTGACTCTCACTTCCAATTTCTCTAATCTTCCCAAAAAGGAACCATGGGACTATCTGGGGTTGTCAAGGTCGAAATGCCCCCTCTCCCAAACGACACTTTTTATCCGGATGGGCTTTTTGTCTCAACATGCAAATTCTTTGGTGTTTCTTTCTGCGCTCCAGCCAGGGCGCATACAACAAGCCCCCAGGCCGGAGCACTTTGCCCTGGAAGACGATCACTCGACTGCGAGGGTCGGCACCCATGAAAAGGTCCTCCGCATTTTCCTCGGCACACCGGCACTCGTGTTGTCTACCCAAATGAATGCATGTCTCAAAATGGTGAAGCCTACAAAATGGGTGGTGTCCTTTCGGTTTTCCTGCAAAACCAGCAAAGATGGTATCTCCAAGCAAAAGAAAGCTTTCTTGGTCCAACTCCTGGGGTACCAAAGGATATGTTCAGATTCTGCTTGTGCAGTATGACCCTGGCGGGAAACACCAAACGTTGGCCTGGACTAGTGCTGTGAAACCCCGAAAATGGACGCGTAGGTCATGGGCATGGCTCCGTTCATAGGAACCCTTTAGGCATGTTCGCTTGAATATCGGCTTTCGGCGGGCTCCATTGCTGGCCCTAACCCCAAAAAGCCAAGCCGTGGCGTGGCACAAATGATGCCGGGTTCTCACTCGATGCCTCACCTCCCGAGTAGGTTAGCCAGAAAAAGTCCATGTTTTTTGTCTACCACCAAAATGGTCTTCCCCAAAAAGTTTAAAGTTTAGGAACTCAGGAAGTGAAATGCGGACTGCACTACAAACTCATAAACCTGGCACATTGTGAGGGCTGGTTCCCCCTCAAAGAGAAGGATTCCTGCTAAAATCGTAAATTGGGACCCCCTCATTCCAACCTGGGATTCCACCCTGTCTGTTTCGCATGTGGAAATGAGCCGAACCACTCTGAAACTGAAAATCCCAGGAGCTTCCAGTTTGGAAATGAGCTCATCCGCGGACGCCGCGGAGTCCAGGGTATAAGAAAGATCCCCGCCACCCATGATCTTGACAGAAACCGTCATCTGCTCCTTGCACAGGATCAAATCCAAGGTACCTCAGCTTCAAGGTATCGCCCGACCCCTTGGTTACCCATGACTCCCAGTGTCTTGGGAGACCAAAGGCTGGTTGTTTAAACTGCTCAAGTCCCAAAAAAACATGCAAACAAAGCATGGACCATACCACACGCACACACACACACACAACTCACACAATCATACGCTTGGCAAGTTTAGCCTTCGGCAATACTGAAGTCCAAACCAACACAATCCCGCCAACCCCAACTGTTACATCAGGCTCTCCAAACCAGTTGCTCCTTTTACTTCAGCGAGTTCAATTGCGTGCCACTCAAGCCAAAAGCAGTGCGATCCAGCCAGGACTGAGGCGACATGCAAGCACCACTTGCGCCCAAAACAAAGCCCGTCCCACACTGAAAAAGGCAAATGTTGGAGGAATCACGTTCTTGTTCACAGCTTTTGTGCCTTTCTGGGCGGAACCTGGACGGGAGCGGAACTCCTGGGCCTTTGGACTACAAAATGCCCGTGCCTAGGGGCCCAACTTAGGAAGCGAGCAGCGTTGGCGGAGGGACGCAAAAGAAGCGACTTTGCCTCAACGAGACATACCTGCAGCTGAAGCACTACCAGCCTCAGGGTGCGAAATTGGATGAACCAGATTTCGATTAAACGGGTGCTTGAACAAGTTGAAATGAGAGGCTGAGCCACCAAACCCTGACCAGCCTGGATGCTGTAGTGGGTCAGTACGTTTTCGTCTTGCAGCGGTTGGCCCGCCAGCACCAGATTTTGCCAAGGAGCAGGTATGCCTGGAGCAGGTTTGCCTGACTCAAACAGGACAAAGCCACTTGTGTATAAACAACCACTTTTTGTGTTCCCTTGGTTGGTCTCTGACCCTAGACAGTAGATGGTAGGGAAACAACCATTTTCGCATTGTCCCAAAGGCCGCCGCGGCAAGGAATTTGATGGATTTGGGGCCAAACGCAAGTCATCCGGCCCATGAAACTGAACCCCGGAGCAAAAGCTCGATGGAATGGAAACCGCGGGGGTGTCTCCAACAAGTACTTTGGCCCGGTAACCCCGAAGACGTGACGCGACGTGAGCGACCTTGTAACCCTAACCCCGAAGCCTGTAGCTTCCTTCAGCTTGGCCTTCAACGACTTCACGGAGTCATCCCCTAATCGGGGCAAGTCCAGGCTCCGGTTCTCAGACTTCTTGGACCCCCTCCCCCCCCCAAAAAAAAAAGAGAAAGAGAGAGAGAGAGAGAGACACACAGGACATTTTCCAGGAAGTAGCAACCAAACAAATGGACTTTCTAGGAGAAACTCCTGGAGATGGTGTCATAGATAGGATAATGGTAGATGTGACAGTTCCCGTTCCAAGTGGGTAGGCTAAGGGGATGAGTGAACCCAGCTTTCACCCAACATCCAAAAAGCCGCCCAAGAAACCCCCTTAAGGGACCTCGCATCGAAGAATGCTTTGACCATGCATGTTCTGAATAAGGCTCCTTGTCTTTGACGCTCTGACCTGGTGAGTTGACTGGCCAAAAGTGACTAAGGGGTCAGCGTTAAGGCGAAGGCATAAGCCTTTGGCCATATTTGGGCCATGCTTCAGGGGCAGCTCCTAGGCGGGGCCCCCGTATGGTTTCGTAAATGGTGAACCATACCAGGTGTAATTACATCTTGAAAATTAAACGGATGGGCAAGTCGAAAATCCGGTTTAATCTCAGTCGGCTTCCTTCTGCAAACATCCAATTCGTGGCATTCACCCAGCCTTGAACCTCCACCTCAGTCTCCTTGCCGTCCAGTGTCCTTACAATAATTTCCATGGAAGCCATTGGCCACCGAAGAACACCGTGCTGTACGCAAGGCGCTGAATTCAGCGGCCAAACGCCGCCGAATTCAGCGGGCCTTTGCTCTTGAGCCAACTGATTCGCCGATAGCCTGGGAAGTCCCAATGGGTTGCGATAGCCTCCCCACGTAGGGTGAATATCCCTTGCGGACCCTTTGTGGATTCTTGTCCAACCGCGAGAGATTCATCGGCACGTGAATCTAAACCAATTCCATAAGCAGTGACATAAGCACTGGATCCCTCATTGAAGAACCCACATCATAGCAACCTGGTTTTCTCCCCGGGTGGTTTGGCGGAATCCATCAATCTTATTGCCCGACACCCTCTGGGGCAGCAAGCCAGGAACTGCATGTCGAAATTGCGGCGAAAGACTTCCAGGCATGCGCCGAACTGCCTCGGGTGTGTTGTCCTTTCGGATTTGATACCCCGTGCCTGGGTCCATTAGAATATCGTCGACTCATGGGTGTCCCTCTTAGTTGTGGTTGAAAGACAAATCAGAGAAATTGCGAGAACCCTCCAAACAGCCGGTTGTTTTTGTTCAGAGGGGATCCACAACCGTTTCTTGTATGGATCTTTCCATATTCCATTTGGAGATAAGCTTCATGGGCCTTCATGGACAGTCAGCGGAGTCAGCCTGACGGAGATTCCTCATGAGCAATCGGTCCCCACTGGTTGGTTTACGTTTAGCAAGGGCCACTGAAACAATGACCTGCAGGAGTCCATTTCAAACCTGGTTTCTGCCAATCTGATCCTTCCAACCTAAACGGACCCCCCAAGAACCTTCATTGTCGGTAAGCTTCTTGGCTCTTTGGTCTCAGAAGCTCGAATCTGAGACCAGGACGCTGCGGACTTGCAGTCGTTGGCCCAGTGGTCCTGCACGGATGGCAGCCTGGAGCAGTGGCAGCCAGGGTTGACCAGACATTGCCTGCCGACCAGCATCCAAAAAACAAAAATCGCAGAAATTCAAGGCAAGCGCAAGAATCGTGGGAGGAGCGGTTTGTCGGAGGTGGTCCGTTTTGCCCCGCCTTCGTTTGGACATTTATAGGTGATTTGGGGTTCCCCCTCCAAAAGCTGTGGAACAGAGGCGATCATCTCTCCATTGCCTGGTAGAAAAAAGTAGTATGTCGAGTCTCTTTTGTTGGGTCGCCCTCCCCAAGAAATGTGAATTACAGGGAGGTCGAACACCAAAAACGAACGCGACTCCTTGCCGGTCATGCCCCAGGTAGGGTCCACAACCTACGCGCGAAGCTTCACACTTCCATGTCACTCAAACGCTGGGGAATTCTGTCCCATGGAGTTTCTAAATTGTGCAAACGGGTCCCCAAACCACAAAAAAAACACGAGTAAAGGGTTCCCTGACCAAAACTGAGAGCTGAGTGGGTGAAAGGGAGACAACCATAGTGCAACCCCCCAAACCGCATAGGGACTCAGCATCAGGCTCCGAATCCTGGGCGCCGGGCTGTGGCGGAGATGCCCTGAGACAGCAGCGCTGCTGCCAAGAACCCCGGCTCCCCACCCACCTGCCATCGGAGCACTGGGGATGAGCCCGAAAATCTCTCCCGCTTGCCGATATGTCCCCTGAGAAAAAAAAAAAAACACGACAAACATATGTCCACTGGTAGGTTCCCTTAGTGATAGGTTCCCTTAAAAGCCAACAGGGAACAATGAAAAACATATTCTTAAGAAAATGGAAGAAATTAGAGGAATCCGCATAATCCGCAGGAATTTCCTTTCCAACCACTTCAAAAGGCTAAGTGAAAAAGGGTTTGGCACCGGAGCCCCAAAAAGGTTCAAACACAAATGTGGGCACATGTCAAAATAAGGATTCGGACCCCGAAGAATTGCGTCAGCGTCCTCCTTTAAACCGCCCTTGACAGTGGGTACCTTCAGAAGCCACACTATGCGCGCCATGGTTCAGAATCCCAATTGAAGCCAAGAGCAAAACCTGGAACTCAAGGAGTCTACCCAAACTTATGTAAAACGGCTGCACAATTTATGGTTGGGAGTGTCCCCCGACCGTCACTTGCCCAAGCTCTGATTGATCTGTGCCATGATCAAAACGTCAAAACACCTTATTTGGGTCACAGTCATAGCTCCTTGATGGGAACCCTGAAGGAGCTAAGGTTGTCCAAGCTCCTTAAGCAGGCTCCCGATCAGCAGGCATAGCCCGTGTCACCCTTCCGTGAGTCAATGATACTGACTCAGAGTCAAGGACCAAGGATCAAGTACCCCTCTACGGCTCGTGGATGGACAAAATCGTGCAGTTGATGGATGAAGCCCTATAAATCCTGGGACAAACCCACTGCAGGATTTTCTCCCACATGGCTTCCTTCCTTCCAAACGCACTGGACCTGGACCCAGCCGACCGTGGCTCACGGCTCGGGCTCCCAACATCCAGCACCCTGCCGCTCCGGAGGTGCTCCAACCCCCAGCGCCCAACCTCCAGGCGAAGCGCCGAAGCGGAAAGGCCGCCCCCTCTCGCGGGAAGGTCGCAAGCGTCGGCAGGGTTCTGAAGAACTTGGTTGGGAGGGTGGGGGTAAGGCCTCTAAGTGGCATTGCCGAGTTCTTCCTTCTGGCTGCAAGTATGAATTAAATGGGGAGAGCAAGTTTGAGCGACAGTGTCCAGGCTGCTCATGCAAGTAAAACGCACGACGTGTTGCCACTCGCAGCCAGGCGTAAGCAGTAAACAACATGCATGAAGCAAGCTGGGTGGCTTTCGCTCAGGCCAACGCCATCCAATTCACCAGGCAATCTGCCTCGTACCTACAGTTGGCACATTGAGCAAAGCATAGCACCTGCAGTGAATCCATTTGTTTGACGGATCATGAAGGGTCAAGCTCAAGTGCGGCTAGACAAAGTAAAGCAATGCCACAAATTTCCACATGAACCCAATCCTCATGGTGAGTGCTCTGCAACGAGGAAGGGATATTGAATGTAATTCGCTTGCGTCCCTTTTCGCGCGCACAAAAGAAAGAGTCTGCATACGGAGTCGCAGTCTCTAAAAGGCCAGGTTGCCAAATGTAACGCAAATTAGTCGCGCACTTTGCGCACGAAGAAATTCTGACCCAAGCACCAAGCCAGCTTTGCAAAGCATAAAAGCGAGGGGGTTTCCAAGATCTTGCATCCGTGCAGTGTTTCGGACTTTGCGCGCTTGCGGTCCTGCCCAAGGGGTTTCTCCTAAACAGGCCCTTGGGAATGAATCTATTGCTGTTGGCCCAGTGTGTCTGAGAGCTCATGCTGTGTCGTGTTTCTTTTTGACCCCCAAAACTGTTCTCTGGGCGCGTGGACCAAGAGCAAAATGGCAGTCAAACAAATTTTGGGCTTGGATAAACAGTGTCCCATTGTTCAATCCTGCCAATGCCAGCACACCAAAGCGACAGGCAGGGCAAATATTGGATCTGGTGACTGGCATCCCCAGCATCTACGAGAACCTGTGGGATGAACAGGGTGCTGAATCCTGTAAGTTGGATTTATCTCGAAGACCCAAAATTGGCAACCCACGGCGTTGGCTTGCGGCTGGGCAAAACTGAAGGGATTGGATCTGAGAACGGCGTGCATTTCTTGCCGGGTTGGGTTTGCATTTGCCCCATGGGAATGCTAGATGGATGGAACCTAGTGCCTTTGTGATTATCTACACCCACTTTAATGGGTCCATTTGAGTTGGCGTTCAATCCCCCATCCCCATGCAACCAAGGCTTCTTGGCCTGCGTTTCACGAACACACACCCCCCCCACTGTTCGGAGCAAGGCGGGGAGCGCTCAACAGCTCGGCTTTTTCGCCAGAACAGGCTGTGGGAAGGCTTGGCATTTACGACCCAGGCTCCTTGACATTTATGACCTGATAACACGTCTATCAAGCAAGAGGTCACAGGTCGCAAGCTTCGAACCAAACATGAAGATCGAAGCCTTGGGTGGCGTCAGCTTCAAGTGAGTGGCCCAGGAATTCGAGGTTTCCAGCCCCCAAACCGAAGTTACCCCCAGGGTTAATGGAATAGACTAGCACTTCGCCCCTTTTTCTCTTGTTGCTGCAGTCCTGCAGATTGGCAAAAACGTCTGTGTTCCGTGATGGAGGAAACCGCGGGCCACTCCTTCCCCCCCCCGCTGGTTGGCCTCTTGTTCTCGCACCAGGTCGACCCGTCGGGCTCTAAGACCTCACATCGGCCAGCCGTTTTGGAGCCACTGAACTGGAGACTCTCCAAGCGCAAGATGCGAGCAAGCAAATGGGAACTGGAATCTGAGCCCTCCTTTGCTGGATGGGCGGATGTCTTCTCAGCTTCCCTTTCTGGGGCTGGCAGAAAAGCCACCTTTGAGTACAAAGTTCCAAAGCAAGGAGACACATGGGTGGCTCGTCTTTTGTGGAGTTGGTCCCCCCTTTGTTTCGTTGGTTTTAAAGGGAAACCACCAGGAAAGAACTATGTATTTGTATGTATCAGTTTTTGGTTGGGGGGGGGGTCCGCCAGAAAATGCCACCCACATAATGTGGCCTTGCAAGGCGAGATTACAAACATACTCAGCAGCTGAAGCTAACTGCACCTTGGCTCAGCTGGCCAGCACAAGAACAAAAACTGGACTACTTGTCCGTGTGAGGCACTTCTTATCAAGTTTCCAGGAGTGGGCATGTGTGGAGACGCTCAAACATGTGAGTTTACTTTTCGCTTCCAATTGAACCAACCGGAAAAGGGAACCAACTACCAAAAAACAACCTGCTTCCAAAATTATTTCTGCAATTTCCAGGGCTGCAGTGTTTGCCCATTGGCCGAGGCATGGCCGAGGCCAGCACCCAATCGCGCCACTCCTTCCTCAGGTTGCGGAGGTTCACTCGTGTCTACCCCTCAACCATGGAGTCATCGCCCCCAGCTGAAAAACTGAGGTAGGCCCCTCCTTACTTTTTTGTTCGTGTACCTACAAAGGGACCATGTATGGTTGCCATGGGCCATGCCGCTTGGCTGCAAGCCAATGCCATTTCACAGCAATCAGTTTCACAACCTTGGGAAGGGCCTCGAAAAAGCACGACCATCCGCCAGCTGCGGGCAGGCCAGGCAGTTTCTTCGTTTTTTAGGCAACCAGATCCGCTTTGGCCACGAGTCAAAGGGGAACCAAACCAAATCCACAATAGGTGCTTGAGCCATGATACATATTTCAACAGGGGGCCCATGTACCCAGCATCCGCTTCAGCGCCCCGCGCTGTGAAGCCCTGGAAGCGCGGCTCACAGGGCCTGGCCATGGGGGGCGCCGAAGCCCATTCTTCACTGACCCTCCACAAGACACAGGGGCTCAACCCCCCAAAACCCCAAAACCAATCCAAACCACAAAGCAACGGGTAACCTCGCAGGCTCAGGAAGCCAATTTGGAAACCATAAAAAAAAAAAAAAAAAACAGGGGACATTGCGGAATGGGGTTGATGACCCCAACCGTGCGTAAAACAAAACAGCGCCTTCCCGTGTCTGTTTTGTGACGGTTTGCTAGAGACACGAATCCCTCGAACATGGCGAGGCAGCACACAGCAGTCAACATGCGTCTGAGTGGCTGATAGGCCCATCTGGACGCTGACGATTGCTCCTTGCAAACAAACCGAAGGGCGTCCCACTTGCGCACAGCTCCGAGACATTGAATAAAGTGGGGGGTCTCGGCCAAAAGGAGCAGCCATTAAGCCACAGAATGCAGCAACGCAGGTTCACCGGCCTCCTTTTACTTATTCGAGTGCTTCCAACGTCTTAAGCACGAAGTCATGAACGGTTCGCACCAAATCTCTGTACAGGTGTTCTCACTCCATTTCCTGGCTGGAAACCTTGGTGAAAGGCTAGCCTTTCCTCAATCCCCGGCCCCTGAAATTCCACTGAAATGGCCCTCCCACGCGCCAGAATGCAGCTGCATTCAGGCAGCTGCAGGTACCTTCAAAGACCCCATGGGCGTGTTAAAGCGGGCCCATGCATCAAAAAACGCACCAGGCCCGGCTTTTGCAGCGCTCACGGGCTGTACACACAAAAGAGCATCCGTTTGTGGAAAGTAACCTTTACATTGTAGAGGTTTCCCGTGGTATCACATTGCAGGCACTCAGTTTCCACAAGCATGATTCCGCCCTGGCTCTGAAACGTCCTAGGCGGAATGAAGTCATGCATGCCGTTGCTGCAATCGCCCGAGGTTGAGCATAGTCGCAGCACGGGCAAGCGCTCTGCACCAACTGGGCCAGACTCACACCCTTTGGACAAGCTAGCTTCTTGCTGGTGCAGGTAGAAACGAAGGGAAACCAAACAGGCAAACAGTCAAAAAGGTAAGCAAGTCTGGCAATGTTCAAGTGCTTTATGCTGAGCATACTGCAAACTGACCGACAGCCTCTCAGTTGCAATGTCGTGAGAACGTCATCTCAAAAAGATCAGCTCAAGCCCATCGAGCGCCAGTTTCCGGGCCTGCCTTTACATCTGAACGCAGTGTCCCATTGGCCCATTGGTTTAATATGAATTCCGAAGGCTCAAAGGATGTAGCCAGCCACGGCGGGAAAGCGGTTGCCTTAGGACGAGTCATGCCCCACAAACGCACTTGCGAGCCATTGGGTTTGTAGGGCATCGCACACGATGTTTCACCAGTGTCAATCAGAAACCCCAGCCAAAGACTGGGTGCTACGTAAGGGTTGCCCAAATCCAGTTGGGCCTCTCCAGGCCCCCCTCCCCAAAGCAAAACAAAAACACAAAAAGAGACGCCCTTGTTGATTGTGCAAAAGAGACAAAGAGCAGCTTGAATTAGCAAAGCTATTGCCAACACTAACTCATTTTATGGTCCCAAGGGTTGCCATTCCAAACTCAAAGTGATCTGTGCGGAAACGTCAAATCTATAACTTTGTTCAAAGAAAACATATCAATGTTTGAGCTCCCGCATAGTACCCCCCTTTTTAACCGTTCAAGGCTTCAAGGTAGCCCACGTTGCAACATGAAAAGAACCATTTCCTGGTTCCGTCCTATTCCGATTCTATTCAAGACCGGATTAATCCAGGGCCAGGGGCTATCCTCGAGTCGGCTGCCAGAAGACAGACGATGAGCAACCCCCCGAATCACGAGGCAACGAGGCGACCCTAAATGGGCTTTAACAAATGGGTGTGGCTCAAAATTAAATAGGAGGGGTTACGCAGGTCTTGGTCCATGTTTCCACTTACCAGGGTTCCATTTTGGTACCGTTTTTTTGAGCCACAGCCAAATGGGTTCCTCTCGGACGTGCAAAACTAAGCAAAGCTCGCGTGGCAAGTTGCCATCCAACACTCCCATGGCATCCTGGAATTCCTTGATGCCTTCACCAGGATCGCGCGAGGATTTGCCCCACACCTGCAGCAAAGAAGCGGAGTGAAAGACAAAACAAAAATCCTGAGGGAGGGGGGGGGGGCTAAGGTTCACCGATTTCGTGTTGCTGGTCTTCACTGCAAAAAGGGTGGAATTTCAGTGAGTTGCAGGGGTCAGTCCCTCCCAGAGTTCCATTTGCAACGGGGCGGGGGGTGAGAAAAAGAAATCAATGCAAGGGACTTGAGACAACAAGGCATACGCAGGTCTGATTGCTTGCTTTTTTTTTGTAAGGTTCTCCTTGTTGTGGTTGGCTTAAGGGAAACCAAAGGTAAAACCACCATATTGTACCCCTACCGCACCGGACTTCCGTGCGACACATTGACTCCAGAACATATCCAGGTCGAAATATGTTGCTACCCTGAGGGGCAAGGGGTAAATAAGCGAGCCGTGAGTCCCCCGGTTTTGTGAGTCAAGGAGTTTGGTGCGTCCCCGTCGCCTCCAAAAAGAGTTCCGACTCACCCTCATGGCCAAGGAACCGAGACGAACTCCTGCAAACTGGACGACCAGATTGCAGCTCTCACCTTGGTTTGTGCATTGTTAAAAGATCACATTTGATCGCTATATATTATATATCAAACATATTCTACTCTACAAGTCTAAATGGGTCTCTTGTGTTTGAGGGTATTATTTTTGTTGTGGCTTTAAAGGGACGCCAGAGGAAAACCAACCATTGTGGGGTCCACTGAAAAAAGACGAGCCACCCAAGTCTAGACTCTAAAAACCATCATCCTCAAAGTTTTAGGGCATGGCCGGCATGGCGTTCGAACAAACCGAGTCACGTCAGGGTGGTTGGTGATGTCCGCGGTGCGGTAGGCCACGCCGTCCACCTTGAAGGCGACCGAGTTCTCTGAGAGCTCGAACCTCCGTCAAAACTCAGGCCGGGACCGATAAGCATCCTATCCCAGGTCCAACTAGCTTTGGAAGGGGTCAAAGTATCTATGCTGAAGAGGCGTGACTCTCTCACTTCAAGTATCTAGGTATTTGGCCCCTTAGGGATAGTTGTCACGAGCGTCGAATAAGATCTCCCCCTGCCCAGGTGCTAGACCCTACCGCCTACACATGCTAAATCCCACTGCCGAAGGTCCATAAGCCAAGCAGCCCGTACTCGTGGAAATCGCCCGCCACATCAAAAGGAACGGTGATCCACTGGTTGTGCTCCACAGCAATGTCAGTGAACATGTTGGTCCAAATTCGGGAATGCCCTCCTGCCGAAAGCTTCGACTTGCGGCATACCACAACCAGGCGAGACAACAAGCTGCTCTTCAAACCAGCCGCTGGTCAGGTGGCAACTGTCCTTATGAAGCCCGGCACATGAGGAGTTCGTTCATTGGGGAATCGTCTGTTGGCTTACCCGCTTGGTTTTCAGTGCTTCGTCATGGTCTGGAATGTGCAATGGCTACCACTCGACGATCCTTGAGGAAACTACAGGACCTCCATTCATCCTCAACCTGGTCCCTCACATGTGTGGAAAACCCAGACTTGAACATCCCGTGGTTGGCTTAGAGCTGGTTTAGGGTGGCTCTTTAGCCTTGGTCTGCTAAGAATCGGTTTACGGCGGATTTAGAGTTGGGGTAAGGTGTTAAGGCTTGGGGTGTTGTCGGTCTGCTTAGGGCTGCCTAAGGTGGGTTTAGGGTGGGTTTGGGGTTGGCTTAGGGTTGGCTAGGGTCGGTTTACGGTCGGTTCGGGATTGGCTTAAGGTTGGTTCAGGGATGGTTTAGGGTGGCTTCCGGGTTGGAAAAACGAGCTGGTTTGGGGTTAGGCTCGGGTTAGGCCGGCATTAAAGTTGGCTTACGGTAGGTTCAGCTTTGGCTTCGCTTTGGCTTATAGCGCTATAGGGTGGCTTTCACGAGCTTTTTTCTTTCTCGGCGCAATGGCCAGGCCCCAGAATTTGCAAGCTGCAAGCTGACCCCAACAATCAAAGGGTTTCGTTACAGGAGAATCTACAGGAAATGGCCCCACAACACCCGAAATAAGCTGTTTCCCTGTAGAATTGTCTGTAACCCAACCCTTTGAAACAAGCCACTCCAGCTTGCGATTAACGCATTCTGTGCCGCCTGCCGCCCTAAGAATGCCGCGGCCGCAGAATGCGCAGCCCGCTTCAACGCTTGCTTTAACGGCGGCCAGGTGAAATGCCAAACGCGCACACGCACACGCAACACACAATGAGGGCCCGCAACGTCTTTTTTCAGCCTCAGGTTTAGGCTTGGTTTAAGGTGGTTGGGGTGGGTTTAGGGTGGGGTTAGTCTTGGATGAGCGTTGGTTCGGGATCGGTTGAGGGCTGGCTTAAGGTGTTTCAAGAAATTTGGGTTGCTTAGGTGGTCTAAGGGTGGTTTAAGCTTGGTTTAGGGTCGTCTCAGGCTGATTTGGGGCTAGTTTAGAATTGGTTTACGGTTGCGTGTCTGCCTTCGCTTGCTTGCCTGCATTTGCTTGCTTGCCTGGCTTTGCTTGCTTGCCTGCCTTTGCTTACTTGCTTGTGCGCTTGCTTGCTTCTTGCCGAGCGCAGTGAAGAGCAAACTCCATAGGGAAAACCTATACCAAAACAAAGCTGTCAGAGGTCCATTGCGGCCTTAGCGCTGGTGGGCTCAGGGTGGTTTTCTTCACCTACGAGAGTGCTCTGACATGCCGGAGAGTCCTGCCATATTGCCCATTATCTCAAAGTCAAGCTCCACCCACGGATGGGTTTTGGTCCTGAACCGCGCGACTTCGCTCATGGGCCCAGGCGAAAGAAGCAGGATCCAGTTCCATTTTTGCTAGTCATTCTAGTCACCCCTTGAATGGAAGCACCAATGGAGATCTCCAACAGCGACCCTCCCACAACTCCATGATCAATGCATCAAGGCACAGTATTTGATGGCATTGGCAAATGGTTCAAACTAACACACTGGCCTTACTCAGATTCCCTCTGACTGAATGTCTGTGCGTCCCATTCACCCTCTGCTAGAACCAGGGGCTCAACCAGTTACATTCACACACATCAGCTGCCAACAGCCAGAGACAAAACAGCGGCCAAAACTTCCTGGCTTCAACCTTGGGCACCAGTGGCCAAAATCCCTCCTCCTCAATTCTATGGGAACCCTCATGCGAACCAACAAGCCTCCCCCAACAACTTCGCCGTCCATCGAAGGGGCATGCCCGTCAAAGGGACCTGTTCTGTTGGTTTATGAAAGAAACCCTCACAAGCCAAGGCCAAAAAAAAAAAGGACCACCCATTTGTCACCGGAACCCGGTGATCTCTTTAAGCCGCGTCTCTTGTCATAGAGACCCCCGTTGTTGGAGAGGTAGAAGGTGCTCACGATGCCGGGGCCGTTTGCCGCCTCGCCAAAAAACCAACATGGCCTGGGTTTGGCTATGCAGGGTTCTTTAGGGCATCCAAAAACCATGGGTTGGGGGTCAACATGATCCACTGTTCAATGGCACAAGGCCATCGCCCCGCGTGTTTGGGTTTGTTGGGTTTGGGAAGTCAAAAGCCTAATCCGCAACTTTTCGTGGAACACCACACCTGGGCTGTCCTCAGATCCCATCCGAAAAGTGTTGTTTTTGGCGGGTTGAATGCAAACTCTCGTTGAACCCTAAAAAGCTAAAAGGCTAAGGGGATGGCTGGGAGCACCCAAGACCTGGAGGGTGCTCCCAAAGAAATACCAGGGGTTGGGGCCCCCAGCCAGGGTTCGGGGCCACCTCCCTGGTGCCAAGCGCAGCTCTTGCATCAAGCGCCTTGATTCGTATGCCGTGATAGCCTCTGCCCACGAAGTGCGACGAGCTCAGTCGAGTACCTCCGAGCACGCCCGCATTCTCCAAATGCGGTGCCTACCCCGAAAAAAAGGTGACTTTCATTTTGCGGCCCGGTCGGAAACCCCTCGAGGGAACGCTCAACAAAAGACACCTATCCGAATCCGTATCACATAATGCAGCTCTGTGGTTGCCCCAGAGCTTTGCCGGCCACATTTTGCGAAAAGTGCTCACTCACTGCGCCTCATGATTTTCAACACCTATTCAGCGAAGCGGCCGCACTGCTGCGCACTCGGACCAGCGCAAGAAATCCTGAGGCGCGGCTCATAAATGTCCAAAGAGAGCAACGTGTTCTCACCGTCTCAAAAAACCCGGCTTCAGTTTTTGATCCACCACCCCCTCCCCCCCCGGCCAAAGCAAATCCCAGTGGAGGCCAAGCTTGGCTTCTTGCATAGCCCGATTGGTGGGTGAAAGTGCCAACCTGACGCGGGTTGAGGCACTGGTGGGGCCACCAAAACACTCAAATGCGACAGCGGGCCTGCGGCCTCAGCCAATAGGTAACCCCAAAAACCACATCCATTTGAGGAATCTCTTTAGACCAACAACTGTTTGGGGATTTCCCTTGAGTTTGTTGCGGCGTCGCCAAATCTTGACCGCAATGCCAAGTGTCTCGCGGACGCTGCCTGACTTGCGGCAGTGGTTTGCTGAGTAGGCCACAGTCCAGCCACCGCCGTCACAGGTGTTCGGGCAGCAAACGCGCCAGCAATATGTCCCGTCACTCCCACCTCAGATAAGAAGGGGAGGCTGGAAAAGGGGCGGGGGAGGGGCAAAAGGGGGCAAAGGGTGTGAGGGAGGGCAAATGTTGCTTACACAACCAAATTCTGGTCCCTTTAAACAGGGAATCCAGAGGCGGTTGTTTAGACAGTGGTTTTAATCAAACTGATTGAAAAGCGGGTTGACCCAGCCCTCAGAAAACCAAGGCTGCGGCTCCCATCGGATACAAAAAACAAAATCTGCGGTAAGCAAGGAAGACTGCATGCTCTGACAACTGCACGCGCGAGTTGTGAATCTTCTTTGCTGCATGCAGGCGTCGGACCGATTGCGCAGAGGCCGTGTCGTTCGTCTATAATGGATAGGATGGCGGAAGGATGCGTAGAGTTAACGTCAAATGTGCTGAACCGGCTACACCGCATCATTCGATAGCTAGCGCACCAAACCATTCCATGGTGACGAAGGGCTGACAGCCTCTTCGAGCAAGAAATGTATGAACATGTGTGAAACAAGCAAAGTTGACATTGCTTGTTATTTCTCACTTTGCTGTGGACCATCTGGAGGTAACACGTTGGCCTGTCACGCCGAATGCTGAGGAATCCGCCGCAGTATTCGCCGTTGTTTGTCCATGTGCAGTCGCACGCCCAGGCTCCTGCCGGGATGATACGGGTTTGTCTTTTCAGGGAACGTTTTTGGGGTTGGTGAAAAGGGAAACCGAAAGACAAACCATCGTTTTGGGGTTCCTCTGAAATATTGACCCACCCATATGAGCACTCATATGCCCAACCTGAATGCCTGCCAGCACCCAATGTCCTGAGATGGCAACGGCCAGAACGCATAGTCTGGACAGCATTGCGCCGCAAACTCCAACCTCGCAAGCACACGTGCTCGGCAAACGGGGCAAGAGGCAGCCAAACAGAACATGCACCGTGAATCTCTGACTAGGAGCAAGATTTAGCTAGCCAATGAGCTTGGGGCTAAGGGGGCTCTCTACCAGGGAGTGTCAGTATTTATGCTCCGCCAATGACCATGGCGAGCTAATATACTAAGCGCAGCCTACACAACAGCAATGCATCCCACCCTTGCCTCGACAGCAAGCGAATCCAACCTCTATAGCGAGCCAAGGGCTGCGGGCATATTGTTGTAAGCAGCAGCCAGCATCTGTCTTGCGAACCACCAATGTTAGGGCTAGTTGGTCTCTCAGAGACTCGTTGGTGCATTCTGGGAATTGCTGTAGCCCTTGCCGACCCGGCTTTTCTTGGAGTTAATTCTGTACGCATACGAAAAGCAAACGGCGGCCACCCAGCCTGAAACCATTTTGGTCTGCAACCATCGGGTATTGGTTACAATGGTTTCGCCACAGGTTGAGGAACACGGATCTCTCAAGTAACAGCCCCCTCACACTTGCCTCACCCGCAATTGGAGCACATGGGTGTGTCTTTTGTTTAGGGTACCACGTTTTGGTGGTTTTGAAGGAAAACAAAGAAGAGCAACACACATGTAGGGTGTCCTACCAAAACGACACACCCATTTTAGAACCTTGGACTCTGCCAGTCCCTCGCTTTTGTGATTCAATCGCTATCCATGTTTGAGCTCCGTTTCGC
>CAUJNA010003450.1:950000-965000 GCA_963377175.1 Effrenium voratum | reverse complement strand
TCACCCCCATGGTCTTCACAACAGTCGCCGTGAGCTTCATGCCCACCATGCCCACCATGCCCGCTATGCGCGCTCCCATGCGTGCCGTGCCCTTCGTGGCCATGTCCATCACCCCCATGGTCTCCACAACAGTCGCCGTGAGCTTCATGCCCACCATGCCCACCATGCGCGCTCCCATGCGTGCCGTGCCCGCCGTGCCCATGGCCTTGGTCACTGAGCGCATGCTCGACATCCTCCTTGGTGACCTCCTCAAAGGGCTTCAAGATTTTGTAGACGCCTGGATCTGCTAAAGGCAAGGCGGCAAGCACCCCCTCTCCCTCTCAGACACAATCAATGTCGCAATGAAGCGTAGGAGGCACCTTCCAGCTTGCTCTGACCTAGTCTGCTAGTCTCTGCTTCCTGGCCTGCACCTGGCCGGGGAGCTTTCACCGAGAGGTCGGTGATCACTGTCTCTACTGGGGGGCAGCCTTCCTCCGGACAGCGCACCTTGGAAAGACCGAAAGTGGCTTGCACCACAAAAAATGGAAAAAAGGGCAGGCCATCCATTCCAACCCTGGTTCTGAATGCGCTGCGCGCGACAACAACGCTCCAAAGACATGTTTTGTTTTTTGCGCAGCTTGCCTGTGAGATAGACCAGGTGGTCTCCTTGCCCAGAGATGCATAGATCTCATCGGCCCAATCCTGAGCATGCCAATTTGCGCCCAACAGGCGAGCAAACGTGCACAACGTTTCCTGAGCAACGTCTCCTGGTAATTAAGTGAACATTTGCCGGGCGCGCGGAGAGAGAAGGGGGCCAATGACGAGCCCAGTCTCTTCGATTTGCTCTGAATCCGTCGCCATTCTCACACTGTGAGCCAAAGCGGCAAACCGGAAGGGCGGCACAGCTCAAAGGGTGTGGCTACCAAGGGCTCTTCAGAAAGAACAAAACCCCCCGAACGCCAAAAAATGGTCGAGCTCAAGAAACGAGAGGGGTCCAACAGAAGGGAGTCAACAGAAGGGGTGTCAACAAAAGGCCGCAGGGTCGATCAACAAACCGGTCTCCCACTCCCGAAGCGCACGCCAGCCCCTGCCTCTTGCAGCAGCCGAGGTGGGGGCCTCGGTTGAGGTTGGGATATCAAGGGACATAACCTCCAAGCTGTTCATCTTTCCAACCCTATTTCCAAATCACGAAAGTAGACCCTTGGACCTTCTCAGCCGCTTGAATCTAAGTGCCAACACTTTCTCTGGGCATCCCCACGTCGATATGGATGGGCCCCTGCATTTCGGCCGTGCCTGGGAAGTGAATGCCGAGCTTCTTCAAATAGCCAAGCACAGGCCATTTAAGCAAAGCGTTGCTGGGCAAGATGGGAACCCCCCTCTTTTGCATCTAAGTTTAGGCTCAATTAAAATCATTCTAGCCCGCAAGGGCTGCAAATGATTGCAGCCCGCAAGGGCTGCAAATGATTGCAACCTGCAATGAAATCCAGGGAGAAGCCATCGCTTTCCAATCATTCCTTGAGACCACATGCCGAATTTGCAACGGCTGAAGCCCGTCCAGAGTGGGTCAGAAGAAACACTTGAGCAAGCTGTTGGCTGCTGGCTGTCACCTCGCCGCTTTTCTTATTCAGCGCGATTTCACCAGGCGCTGTTGACATGGATTCCTACCAATCCGACATGCACTCGTGGCCCCAAAGGCCAGACACACCCAGCAGAAACAAGCAGCGAGGACGGGTTGTACATGTTCGCTGGCATTTCAGAGGTGTCCGCAACGAGCATTCACAATGTCCGATATTGTGTGGTGCTGTGTCCACATTGCGCTGGAGTGTCAACCAAGTGGAACATGATATGTCCCAGGGCTCACGCCTGAATTACACTAAGCAACAGCTCGCAAAGGATCCAACAAACAGCGTCTTATGGTCAAAGGGCCGTACGTCAAACAGTTTGACCGATGTCAAAGTGCCAGCAACAACTGAAGTCTTCCCATCTGAGTCGTGCAAGTTTCTCTTCTTTGCTTCCACGTGTTGACATTTTGTGCTTTGCTGGAGCCCTTGCGCATGACCACGCACCTCGAAGAGGCTGTCACTTGTGGACGCTGGTCACTGGCCATGAGCTGCAACAGAAAAAGATTTGGTTGTGCGACTTGTGCCTCTGTGACACATGCAAGACATTGCAAGACATCGCCTGCTGGAAGTCCCGACAGGACAAGCACGTAAAGAATGCGGTGTTCAAGTTGCCTGTGCTGTGCCAAGGCTTTGCGAGCTTCCACTGTGACTTGGAGCATTCCTATCAGGCTAGGGCCCATCAATGTCTGCTGCAGTCGTCTCCCTCGCTTCAGTGTCATCCGCCATCAGCTTGCTTCGCTTTGACATGCTGGACACCCAAACCTGGCGTAAGAGGTAGAAGGAATTCGCTCAGGCCCCTTTGCGGAGCAACACTCGGCAAACATAAAGCAGGACATAACCGGGACAACATACTTCAGCCTTTGTGTAAGTGCTGGCAAGGAAACATATCAAATGCAACCGGCGAATATGCGAAGGCACGCTCACTTCATCAGCTGGACCCCACATGGAAACCGATGGCTCGAGTATGGTGTTTCTTGCCAGGCGGCCATCATGGGGATGCCGCACTTTGCAAGGACATCTGCCACGGCATAGCCAGCAACTTCAAACTCTTCAGGGAAGGTCTTGGTGCCTCGGCTGTTTTGACAGCTTGCCCAACAGGTCTCGATTTCGGTTCGGCAACGATTGGCACATCATGGTACATCGTCACCCAATGGGACTCATCCAAAACAACATGACAACTCACGTCCGAGATGCATTCGCACAATGCGAACAGCACGGGGTAGGCGCACCAAATCTCGGCCTTAGCCCAAGCTACAATACGCAAAGGCGCGGTCGCTTGAAGCTCATTTTCGGAAGCATAAGTTTCGCTTCTCCCTACAGCATGATGTAGCTTGAGGATCCCGTGTTCGAATCTTGCATTTCAACAGGCGACTGGGTTGCCAAGCCAAACCGACTTGGACACCATAGCCATCTAACTGACCAGCAGTGCAACTGTCATCGGCTGTGGGGTGAAGGGCGCATGGAAAAGCAAGGAATTCAGGCAACAATGCATCGCTTCCCGGTCGAAGCAATGTTAGAACATTGCATAGGCTGCGAGCTTCAAGTAGGCCGTCCTTGCCTGACCAAACGTGTATCAAGCCTTCATGCAGCGACGAGGCTGTGCGATTGGCCACAAAGTTGTAGAGGACCTTCGCGTCGCCACCTGGTCATTAAAATATCAGGTTACCCTCAGCTGGTGCTTTGGATTGGTGAAACCACCCCTTAGCCACCAAACCACTGGGCTCCAACCCACCAATTGGAGGGAAGCTGAACAAACGCATCCAGGCAATTGCCTCGCATCAGGCTTCTCGCCAAGGCCACTCATCAGCAGAGTGCTAAATGGTATTGGGTGAAATATGATGTGATCCATCCCCTTTTGACCTTCTGGACATACACAAACACATGGGGGGTTGATCAAAGGGTCCTTTACATGGGATGACCATTGGGGGAAGAACTAACAAATACATATTTCCTGCTAAATGGGGAAAGATACCCATGGTCATTTGGGGGCCGAAGAAAACATTGATCAAGCCCCACAGTGACCGTTTTTGGGGGCCCGAAGCCCTTCTCGAGCCGAGTCGCCTAAGACTTCGGCTTGCTTCTGAAGCGAGGTGAAAAGCTTTGCAGCCACAACCGCAAAGCAGAGCAGGCCCATCATGAAAAAGGGCCATTTTCCTGGCGTAGGCGGTGTGTATAGAATCAGTGGACACTTACCGCCAGGCTCCTGAGAGGCTCCACATGAGATTGGGTTTGGGGCAAGCGGGCAAGCCCCTCAATTCCATGTATGCAGCCTTCCCGCAACCAGACATGAAATTCCAGAAATTCCCTCTGAAGCGACGGGCTGATGCGGATGGTGGCACGTGAAAACGCCGCACGCCTGAAAATACCAGCGAGGACGCGATGCCAAAGGCGAGCATGAATTCATCGATGACCTCAATTCAACGTGTCTCGCTTGGTCGCAACTCAAACGAACTTCCCAAAACCGATTGACATTTCCCTCGGCTCCGGTGCCGGAGCCAAAAAACAAATGCAACTCAAACAGGGTCATTGCCATTCGAAAGGCACAAAAGCCACACAAAAACACTTGAGCCACGGGGAAAACTCCGGCTAATGCTTATAGCGTTCTTCCTCAGTCAAACGATGAGGTGAATGACCTGACTGCCCGGGCCTTCGACAAGGACCCCGGTTCAAGAAAGTAGTTCGGCAACATGATCCAAAGGAACAACATCCAGATGAATGCAGCAGATCTACCCTCTGACCAACATGCCTCGGTGCAGGCTTACCCCCTTTTAGAAGGAACAACATCGGCCTTTGAGCCCAATCCGCATTCTCACTTGCACAACATGCGGGACAAAGGGACGCTGCTTGATGCCGTACGCTAGTTGTTTCAGATACAAGCGGGCCACTCACAATCACTGCCAAACCTCAGAATGTCGACTCTGGAATGGCAAATCTGGTAGATTTTTCACGGGTCCTTCAACAATACACCCTAAATTCCTACTCTACAGCGGGATCCTCTAAATCAGCCGGCAAAGGTCCTTTTCAGCCTGGCAACGTGTCCTGCTTCGGAACCCAAGAATCCCCCCCCCTCCTTTGGGCACTGGTCTGGTCTATCCGGAAAAACAAAAAAACACAATCCAGCCCTGCTTGTTCCCCGAGGAACATTCACACACGCGTTTAGCACCAAGCTCCTGCGCACCGCGAAATGCGTACGCTGTTTCAGGCCGTCCAAATCCGACAACCTCCCTTTTATTGTGGCCCCAGCCGAACGAAACAAACCTACACATGCGGCATGGCTGCGATCAGGACCACCGTCTGCCATCGCTTTGCGCCCGCCAGCACTCCAAGCTCTACCAGCATCAAGGGCGTGGTGAAGACCCAGTCGACGTAACCTCAGGTCTCCGCTTGCAAGGCTTGCGGAAAAACAACCAACTCCAAACCACAAGAACGCTTAAATCAAGTTTAAACGGGTATCGCACAAACCCGGACAAACTGAGCCGCAACAAATACGCAAGGCCCCCGAAGGGAAAACCAAAGGTTCGTTTAATCAGGGGTTGATCATGTTTCATCAGTGCTTCCTCAACACAGGAAAACAACACATGAGTCAATGTTTGGCCATAGGGTGAAATAGGAACGGCCTGCCTTGCTGCATTTCAGGCCATGCATCATCTCGCAAGTTGCTGATGTCACAAAAGGCCAGCTGCGCTTTGCGCAAAAACTGCAATAACCATCTGCATATTCAAGCCACCTTATTACCCTCTTACTCAAGCGCAAGGAAGGTATGCAACAGGGAGCCAGCAACAATCATTTCCATGTGCAAGCGACCTTTACGTCTATGTGCGACAAGTTGCGAATCCAGTAAACGCGATGTCCATGTACATCCTGCACTGAACATGTGCCGAATGGGTATCATTGACACGTGACGAGGGACTGTCGCTCAAAATGGAGGGATCATCCCTAATCCTCCGATTTCCGCAGTCACTATGCGGAGGCAAACGACTATTATGTGGCAGAAGGATTAAGCATTGAACAACCCAGCGAGATCTGCTTGCTGTTCTGCCCGACAACAAAATCAATGGTCTACAATATGCTGGTTCCAGCCTCGGCGATGCCGAACCCCGCAGTCATACAAAGGTAGGCAAGGGAAGCAAAGGTTGTAACCTCAGGCAGTGCACATCACAAGCCCCCTTCCAAACCACATGCCTTTCTGGGGTCCTTGCCATGAGGGCAATGCGGTTGAAACGTTTGGTGATGCCTTCCTTCTGGGCCTAGGACGCGAAAGCATCAACATTGCTATGTCGGGAAGAGAGCCCGGCCACGCCCATCAGGAAGAGGCTGATGTTGCTCAGCATGAAGAAGGAGCACGTCAAAGCCAAAACCTCAGCCAAACAACCCTGCCAATCGGTTTGACGCCAGCCAGGTTGCGGTTCCTGTGCGGCCAAGAAGCGGCTTGATTCATTGGGGAGACAGCCATGCCACGAAGGAATCGGCGCTTGAGCTTAGATCGGCTTGCCGCTCCAACAGGCCAGGCTCGTCACATAGGGAATTTCCTATGTGGGTGATTTCCCCGTGACCCTTTAAAACAGCCCTAAGATACCCCCAGAGGTTCTGTCAAGACAAATCGCACCGTGAGCCATGTCACAAAACGCCCTGAGCTTCACCAAGGCCTGGGAGCCCCTGCGCCATGACATCGGAGTAAGCCGAAGCCGCGAAACCGCAGCTTGGCTTTCGTGCTCTGGGTGTGGGTTGGCAAGTTTAAGTTATGTGGGCTTGGCTCGCTGCTTTCCTGTGCAAGCAGGTGCATCGTGAGAAGTAAAATGCTGTCCAAAGGCACAAGGCCCAGCTCAGCCTCTCCACTTGTGCGACTTGGCACATCTTGGCACTTGCCACTTGCCAAGCAACCCTGCACGACATGCTCATCGCAACAGCTGCCTTTTCCTCAGGCAAAAGCATAGGCATGCATGAGTCTTTGCACGAGTGCCAAGCGTGTGAACCCACGCGCGCGCTACACCACATAGCAAACCGACTGACTAGAGCTTCAGAGCTGAAAAATCCACCTGCTCCGTTTGCCACACCCCTCCAAAGCAAACATGCCCGGAAAACTGACACATGTCCAACATGCATATTTTGCGGCCCCTTGCTTCCAACATTCTGCATGGCTCAAGGGCTGACAGGTGAGCAGGTCGGCGTGAAAATCGAAAGACGGGGGGAGCTCTACAATCGCTCTATATGGCCAATCACCAGACTTAAGCCCCCGACAAATGAGTCACAGCCACGCACTAAAAGAATCTACCCAAAACCCATGGCAAATATCCGTACCCATTTTATGGTCGGAACTGTTCCTTGCTTTTCTTACCTATCGCAATGAGACGATCAATCCCTGCCCAGACATTGCCCCTCCGATGCTCACAACTTGTAGTTGACCCCTGTGAGGGTCTCTGACTTGGCCCACAGCTCCTGGCGAGGTGCAAATGGTTCGGGCACGCGGATAAGGGATTTCAATCTGGAAAACGGTTTGGGGGCGCGTTTGCAGTGGATTGCACCTCTTCTTCTCCCTGCTTGGTACTCTTTTGGTATTCCTTCAGCATCCCTTGGACTGGGTCAAGGTGAGTCACAATCAACACCCGGTATTCAAATGGTCTACCCAGAACCATGTAACGAATTAAGAAGGCGGCCGCAGCTATTTATGGTTGGGATTGTCCCTTACTAACCTTCATCCACCCGGGTTTTGATTGTGGCTCAGGTGAGGGGGCCCAAGTTGCACCTGAAGCACCCCGAAGGCCAAGGCAAAACATTGCGCCGTTGGTCAAAGGCTGGGCTTCCCCCCTCCCATTGCCGCATTGCCTAACCACCCCACTTTTAGGGGCCAGGCCTTGGAGATCGACGCCATTTGTTTCACTAAGGCAGAATGGCTTATGGCGCTTGAAACATGCACCAACACTATATATGTATATATTTATACATTTATATTGTTGCATGTATACTGCACAACCATATGTATAAGAATGTGTGCATATGGATGTGTATACATATAAAGCAAGACGCCCGCAATCTTCTTAGTCCCTCTGCCCAAAATAGTCAAACCGTGGTGGGTCGACCACAAGGTTTCCACCAACCGAATGAGAAAAACAAAAAGCGCAACTCCAGAGCCTTTTCGCCCTCACGCAGCAGGTGCACTTTGGCTCCAGCGGCCCTTCAGATCACGCAGCGCCTCCTGCAACAAATCCCGAAGGCGCTCTGCCTGGCGAAGCCAGGCGCGACCAGGCCTACCCCCATGGAACGCATGTGAGGTGCGTGGAATACGGCGTTTGTTTTGTGAAAAGGGGCCTTCTGCTCCCCGTGAAACAGCAAGACGATCCACAGAGGACTCGAACCTCCATGATTTGTGCTTGTCTGCCAGCGCAGCAAAGACAAAGCCTTACCCATTGGGCAGCTGAATCTCTGTCCCCCTCTCGATTGTTTTGGGTTCTACCACAAACAACGCAGCGCCAGCTTGCAAATCGGATCAACACAAGTGCCAAACAACCAACAAGTGCACAAGGCACACAAAGCAAAGTAGTCACAACTTGCAACTAGCGCGTCATTTGGACAAAGTGCTGGGTTGGCAGGACATGTCAATCAGGTACTTGTCCTTTTCGAACTTGACAGCTTGTGAAGTGTAGTGTGTTGACTGTCATTGCGATCTGCGTGGGAAGGCGATGCATGAAACTTGTCCCAGCAGAAACTGATAGGGGACTACCCACTTGTTTTGTTTGATGCACTTCCCACACGCGCTTCAAGCATTCACCTTGGCATCTTCCAAAGGAAAAGCTTCTTTGAACCATGCAATCAGCCAGCCAGCCAACCAACAAGCCGTCCAGGCACCTCCCCCCCCTTTTCGCTAAAGGGAAGGCCAAACAAAAGCCATTTTTGGGACATTGACTTTGTGAAACGACGACGCCGTTTTGACATTTCCCGAAAGCCGTTTCGGCGACTCAACCGGCTTCAGTGCCTGACTCAGATCCTCCGAAGCGATGAAGCTTTCGCCTCGTTGCTCAAAGCCCGCGAGGCATAGGAGCTCTGCAGCGATAGCCTGTCGCTCCTCCATAGAACAGCACTGTGGATGGTTGCGAAATCCAGTTCGCACCACGCAATGAAACCATGGTTGACACCTTTGGTTCTTGGCATCTACAGAGGAATCATCATTCCAGGGTTTCTTAGGTGGTGCGAAATGGATTTCGTCCATCCACAGTACCAAAGCGGGCGTCCCATCCTTGTGACGTACATCACTTTTGGGGAATTGTTGGGTTCCTTGGCCAGAAAGTGATCCTGAGACCAACATGTTGGACACTGTCCTCCGCAAAGGTTTCGCGGAATCTCGTGCTGCTAGCATTGACTTCCCGGTACTTCTCGAGCGATGGGTGCACTATGCGGTTCTGAAGAATCAGCAGGAGTGTCTGCAAGGAACGTCGGGCAACTGCCTGGGTAGGTCAAACTCACCGGCCAAAAGCTAAGTCAGTTTGATAGTTTCCAGCTCCATGAAAATAACTCCAATCTTGTGATAAGGATTGATAAGGACTACTCTGGAGCAGACCTTTTCCAAGAGCTTCAGGCATCCCGCGCGCGTCACCGGTGACGCCCTAAGCGAGCGGCCAGGCTGGAGGACTGGGTGACCAAGCGCTGCACAGCCGCGCTCGCCCGCTGGAACCACTGCGGGTACCCCTCGTCCCCTGCCACCAGCGTGCGCAAGAGCTGCAGGGACTCAGGGGCCACCTCGAGTTGACCGGCTTGCTCCGACCTCCGACTCCGAACCCTGACTTTCCTCGGGGAAAGGGAGGTTCTGTAAACAATTGCTTCTCGGGGAAAGGGAGGTTCTGTAAACAATTGCTTCGCCCAATGGTCCCAACATGGCTCAACGTGCCTTCAAGGATATTCACAAGGGGATCCTTTACTCAGCTGGTAAAAGTGGAGTGGTCCAAATGCATCCTGCAAAACAAAAGCAGCCAATTGAGTTGCGCTCGCCGGCGCGCCTCCATTCGCTTGGGGCGGCGCCGCGTGGCGTCATCCATCCGCCGCTGGAAGTCTAAAGCTGACATCTGATAGAGCCTTTCTTGCTGCTCTGCGCTCTGTCGAAGCGAGGCAGTCGCTTCTCGCGTCTCCTCCGGAAAGTTGACCAGTAACCCCTGGTACAAGAACACTTTAAACTAAACCAATATTCAAAGGAGAGGTTTAAACATGTTTCAGGAACGGATCCACAAGTGAAAAGACGATTGCCTGCACAGGACTTAAACCCAGGGTTAAGTTCACCTCGGGGCCATCAAACATGAAAGCCAGGATGTGAAATTCAGGCTGCCTGCTTCAAGCGCCTGCAAAAAGAAGAGAGCTGGGGACAGAAGTATTGATTGGGGTGTAAGACGGTGGAAGCCGCCGCATGCAAAGCACTTTCAAACAAAGCCAATAAACAGCTCCGGTTGTCCGCTTGAACGGTGTTCATAAAAAAAGGGTCCCATTCTGGACCTTGGTGCAAAATACAAACATTGGTCTTGCTAAGATCTGCAACGCATCACACAGGAGCGCGCGATTTAGAGTTGGAATCGTCCCTTGCTCACTTTTGGACAAACGAACAAGCGGGGATACGGAGGGAGCGGGGATATGGGGGAATTCCCTTGGCGCCATTTCCCATATCAAGCTTAATCAAGCTGCATTTGGGGGGAGTTCTCCCGTATCGCTGGTTCCCCCTGTATCCCTGTTGGTTTCCCTGACACTTGGCCCTCCTTGGTGTGGCACCGCACCGTCGCCAGCAACTCCTTCAACCGCCCGTCGCGCTTCACTGCAGGGGCTGGGAGCCCCTTCTGCGCTTGACGGCGCCATGACCACAGCCGCAGCCTCCGTCGGGACGTCGAGACGAGGCTTCATGGGAAGGTGGGCTGAAACAGCTTCCGTAGGCGTGTGAGCTAGATCAGCTCCTTGGAATTGGGACCTTAACCCCACCCCCTGCCTCTTAAGTCTTAAGGTTTGGCGGGGGAAAGCCCTGAGGGGTTCTCACACAATTGAATACGGAATAATAAAAACGAGTAGTTTCTGTTTGGCTTCAACGTGGGGTATAGAATGTCCAGAATGAAGCCGTCTTGCCCTTCGCGTTCTCTTTCAAGCCCAAAACAGGTACCGAAAAGACACACGGCCAGGAGCGGGAGCTTGACGCAGGTGCGTTGCACCCCAGTCTTCATCGGGTTGCATCCATCCCAACTTGTGTAAAGTGGAACTTTGTCCATCCAAAGTCCCCCTACTACATCAGCTTGATGTCGCATGCTCATCAGACCCGCAAGACTGTAGCTTTTCTCTTTGGTCTGCGAAACACAACAAATGCCTTCCGTGGCATTCCGAAGCATGCGTTCACTCGTTGGGCCGTTTCTCCAGTTCTGCAGCCAGTAACCCGAACAGTAGAAACAAGAACCTGGCTTGCTTGGTTGACCATTTCTTGCAGCGAGCCCAGCACCAAACGAAAGGGAAAAAGGGTGCCACTGAACAACAACTATGCCGCAAACACCCGAAGGAGCATTTCACATTTCGGGAACGCCCCCGCACATTGCTGTGAACATGCCGATGGTGCGTCCGCACGCGTACCTGCTTCAAGTGTTGCTGAGAAGCGTTGCCAAATGCCACAGAATCAGTTGCCAGGGTTTGGGCTGTCACTTGCGACCATAAAGTCTCAGCGGTACGGTGATGCCATGCTAAAACTTAGGATGGCATATGACGATATTACTAATATATTACTTTCAAAACACTCTCAACACAGACAGTCTCAAAGTCTCGCGGAATCGCATGGCTGGGGAACTGCCAAGAAATGCGAGCCACTTGTGACCAAAGGCAAGTGACCAGCAAATGGCCAAGCTGATCAGGTCCCTGCCACTCGGGCGATCTTTATAAAGCCAAGCACGCAAGGAGTAGGCGCGTCCCAACGCATGCTGATAAGCCAGCGCCTTGTGGTTTGGTACATCTGATCAGCTTCAGGTACATGTTTCTAGAAGCTGGGCAATCACAAATTGCTAGCGCCTTTTTGCTAGTGTTCTGACTGCCGGGCCATCTGGTAGTCCTGTGGACAATGCCAGCCCAAGCTCCGTGCTTCGGCCCTATGCAGAACGCTGCTTTTGGCTGCGAACGAAGACCCTGCCTTTTTGACCCCGTAGTTCTTCCGTGCTTCCGAAGCTTGTGGAAATAGTAAGAAAAACAGGCGGATGCAGGAGGCCAAGCCAACTTCTGGAAATCAGCACCATTGAGCATAAAACAACGAAGGGTACTACATGAAAGGAGGGTTTATGTCCAATCCTTGGGGTTCGTGGCTGGGAGGTGGCAACCCTCCCTCCTCACTTCTCAGGGGCTCGCCGATATTCGAGACCGGGGGCAGAAGGGCGAAGATGACCCCGAAGCCAAGGCCGGACAGCAGCAAGGCCCACCAGGGGGCAGTTTTGCGACGCGGCAAGGTCTGGACCAACTGCCAAGCGCTGGGGATGACCACCGGGAGAACCTGAGCAAGCAAAATCTGGCCATGGGAGGAGGCTCCTTGACCCGAAACCCGAAAAGGATCTAAGTTAAGCTGAGAACGGGCCCGACCCGGCAACATGGCAAAGAAAAGAAACACGTAAAAACGAAGTCGACCTCCAAAACCACCTGCTTTGCATAGGGATCCACCCAACAAACCTACTGGCTTCGTCCAACTCATCGTGTTCCGACTCAATTCGTAGCGGGACGCCAGTAACGGAAACCACCATTTGGGACCCCCAAGGGAAAACACAACATGAAATCAGCATTCAAAAGGAACGACTCGAAACAAAAATACTGTGATGACTTGTTGACGATTGCTTTGTTGACCTTGATGACGGGCTAAAACAAGTTCTGGGGTCGAGATTTATGTAGCTGCCATGAGCCCCCCATAAATGGCGTGACAACGCGGTCCAGAAGCATCCAGGCCTTGGGCTAACCATGAGCCGAGGTGAGCTGTCAGGAAGTCGTCCTTAAACTCCCCATGTTGTCTAAATCCCAGCTCCCTTGGGGAAATCAACCTCCGGGTTAAAGTCTACATTTGGGGGGGGGGGGGAGTTGACTGTAGCCAAGTGACTGGAGGGGCCGGACTTTCATGCGGCCCGGCCAGGGCTCGACGCATGGCCTCAGCGACTTCGCCTTGGCTCAAGCCTTTTTGAAGTAGGAAATCCTCCTCAGGGCGTGCGACACCGCTACGACGGCAAGGGCCACGTCTGCCTATGACTCGTCGTGACCCGACAAATCGTTGCTTGGGGGGCGCAAAAACAGAACTGGAGGTGCCCAAAAAACAGGCAGGTCGGAAAGAGGAGCTGAAAAATGCAACACTTAAGGCTGGTCCTTGTCAGCGATCCAGCTCTTCAATCCCCGGTCATGGGTTAGAAAGCTGACCGCTGCATGTACCTGGTCTTCTCTCAGCGCCATGGCTTGTAAGCTACAGGCGGAACTTCGGCCCGCACATGCGGGTTGTGGAGTCCCCCTTTCCACCAAATTGACATTGGACTGGACATCCTGACCGAACCTCAGGGACAGTGACCCGCAAGGCTAAGACAAAGCCATCCTCTCAACCGCCTCATATTTGGATTGACCTGGGCAAACTGCATTATGATTCAGAAGCTGGCAATCAAGAACCCCCAAACCAGGGATTTTCATAGGTCGGTTTGCCCCCATGTGATCTTGCCAAGATGCAGATCGGTGGTCTGCGTTGCAAAGCTTTTTCGCGCCCGGAGCAAATGCTAGCGAGGAGGCAAAATGGACAGCTCGAGCAAATTGCACGGTTTCGTCACTCCAGCGAAGAATTATGCTTCATGGCGATGAGTCGTAATGGAGAACACTCTCACAACGGTTGGCGGACATCAGTCCGCACCTCACTGCCCATTATTTATCATGATTTCATAGCCACATGGTGGTGCGTTCTTTTCACGAGGGCACGCTTGCTGGGTCCGGGGTTCAAAGGACAACCACAACGAAAACCCCCACTTTGGTGAGGTCCGTTACAAAAATGACCTTTATGTGGACTTCTCGACACGTTGGCGCTGAACAGCACGCCCTCCCCAACCTCAACGCGCGTGCGTCTCCTTCCCCAAGGCTTCGTCATTGGCAACTGGATTCGTCAAGCCTGGAGCGAGAAAGGCGCTCCAGGAATCAGCAACAGCAACTTGTCACTTGAGCGCCGCATGTCGCCGCCAGGCAACATCGCGATTTGGAAGGTGACTTGCAGCACCCAGCATGAGAAATGCCGGAGGCAACCCTAAAAGTGAAGTGGGACTGATATCCACAACAAATTAAACTCCCATCAAACGTTTGTCACGCGATCCAGGACTCCGGCACCTAGCAAATGCAAACAAATATGAGCATTGGCAAATGCAACAATCTGCACTGAATCTGCACCAATCACTGCATTTATCCAACCTCTCAGGGATCGGGGATCGTGGTGGTAAAGAACCTTCATGGGTGAACTCCTTTCGCCCCTCGGGGAGTGCACTTGGGCTTGATTCCCACACCCACAATTGTGCGGTTTCATGCGTTTCCCGAAACTTTAGGTGAATTTCCGGAAAGAAGCATCCCTGAACAGAATGGGGACTTCACTTCTCAGAGCTCTCTTTTTAAACCAAGCATAGACCTGCAAAACAATGGCAGTTGCACGCCTGGAGCCATGTTGTCAAAGTACTCGCCCCCGGAGGCAGTGTAGTCGCCATCCTTACCTGCAGCCAGAAAGACCTGGCGCGCGGCTTGCGATCGTTCGATAAGGTTGAACTATGAAACGGACTCTGCACACTGTTCATTGTTGGCGTGCTCCTTGGGTGTCGGCGAAGATTTGCTCAGACGGTGAACCTATTGTGTTGACACTTCATCCTTGCACCACCTCCCCAATTACCTGTTGTTTGCCAAGTCTCTAGAAACATGGGTATTGCAAATAGGGGGGCAGCACAGGATGTTCAGTCTTTGAACTGCTCAGTTGGAGGTGAGGTGGTTTGGGGGTGGGGGGTGAGGGATCCAAAAAAACTTTATTAGGCATCAAAAAACAAAATATTTCTGAAGATTAAAAAACACTTACTAGGGATCAAATAACTTGTTCTGTTTGATTTAGTATATTAAAAATGAAAAAATCAAAGGATCAAAACAACTTTTTAGGGATCAAACAAAACTTATTCATTTCGTGGCAGGCGCAGCACTTTCGCAAGGTCAGGTACAGATTGTGTGGCAGGCGCAGCACTTACGCAAGGTCAGGTACATAATTCGTGGCAGGCGCAGCACTTTGGCAATGTAAGGTACAGATTTCATGGCAGGCACAGCACTTACGCAAGGTTAGGTACAGACTTCGTGGCAGGCACACTACTTTCGCGAGGTCAGGTACAGAGATCGCGGCAGGCGCAGCAGTTTCGCAAGGTCAGGTACAGATTTC
>CAUJNA010003450.1:840000-945000 GCA_963377175.1 Effrenium voratum | reverse complement strand
TAGAAATAGATTCGATTTCTTCTTCCGTATGGCAAAGGGAGTATCAAGGCACCTGAAAGATGAGTTTCCTCTTTGGAGGGGCCCAGTGCCCGGTGTCAAGCGCCAACGTGCCAAAGAAGGTAGATCTTCAGTGCCCTCAAAGTGAAGCTGCCACGCCATTTTGGAACGGCAGGCGTGAAAGTGCGCGTTGCCAAGCGACGGGGCGGAAATTCATTCGTAAGACATGTTGACAGCCTGTACCAGGCCCCCTTGCTTGACCAAAGTTCGGAGAGAGCCTGCAAGTATGCCAACTGGCGCAGTCCAGGGGTGCGTGTACATACCCCTTTTCAATATCCCTTCACCAAATGAACCCAACAGGCGCTGATGCTCATACCCCTCTCCCCAAAAAATGCTTTTTGGCAAAAGGGGTATCTAACCCTTATTCGCCTTGGCCCAAGGGGCTCAGATCTCGTTTCCCAAAGTTGGCCAGGCCTGTCTGACGTGTCCGAGACCAGCCTCCCAGCCCAGCCCAACCGGGAGCTTGTAACACTGCACATAATCAGGCTGCAGGCAGGCCCGCCATCCGGCTGCCCAATATTTGCGACTCGCTGAGCCAGCAAGAAGGCACATCAGACAAGCCAGCCTTATCTCAACCAGGCATGTCGGAGACCAGACTCACGTCTGAGACAAGCTAGGGCATACCAGTGTCTGAGACTTGCCTCAGGCCCAGCCAGCCCAGGCCCTCCACCAACCCAAGCAAGCCCCCTGTCTGGCTCCATGACTCACTCCTGGTCCTGAATCGCCATGACATCAATTGGTCCAACGACGCCAGAACCTGTCCATGCCTGAATCGCCACTTGACCAGCTCTGCTGCTTGCAGTCGAACCACAGACGCTGCGCGCTCGGCTGGGCCAAGGCGGGCAACGCGCAGCGTTGACAATAAAGTTGGAAACCACGGAGGCCAAGGGGCACGAACAAGGGGAAACTTCCACCCTTAGACGGAGGCTCCATCGCGACGCAAGCTCGGGCAGTCTTTGGCTCAGCTCCTCAGATTCCAATTGATAACACATGACAACGCCAAAGCAGCAACCTGCTTTTCAGAACCTGCACTGAGCAGCCTTGCCTTAAGTAATAAGATAGAAACTGCCTCTCGGCTGCACCTGGCCTACCCCAGCTGTGTGTGGAACAGCTGAGGCACCCGGCACCCGGTGCCGGACACGCGAAAGCCGTCTCCTTTGGAGTATGCAATTCACGGTGTCGTTCAGAAATTGACATCTGGCAAGGGGCAATACGAAGGATCCCCTCTAAAGGCCAGCTGACCCGGAACTTGATTCGCAACTTCCAGAGCGCAACTTCCAGCAGAAGTTGGCAATCTCTCAAGCCAACAAGCAAAACGTGTTTCCACCTAAGGAATACTGATGAACGGCGCGAGGGCTGCGAAAAAGCCTTTGCATTGTTGGCTCGGGAGCGCAGTCTGGCCGACGTCCTTGTCCCATGCCAAGGTGTTTTTGTCCCCCGAGAACCTTCAGAGACCAACTCGTTTACACCAGGCCAGACCAGGCCCGTGTCGAACGGCTGTGGCAACCCCAAGGTGTGCAAAAACAAAGTCTAATCCTGCTTTCATACATGCAACCAACCTTTGAAACACACATAATTCAGAGACCCCAGGTCAAAGACTGCCTTTGAGTGGACCGCGCTCGGGAGAAGAAACACATTGGCTGAAGCTGCCATGCATGGGATGGCACCTCTCTCGTCACAGCAGTATTAACTGCCACCTGAACTACATCGAGTCGCGTACAAGCGAAGTCGTGAGCCACAAAGCATCGGCGTTCCAGGCTGAGGCAGTTTGCACTTTAAACAGGTTATAGCAGGTACTGATTCTTAATCAGCAAATGATAGCAACTGCGCATCAAGTCCGACTGGAGACCCCAAAAAAACGGCCGGTGTCGCAAAACCATCAGGCCAAACACAACAGGAACTCCACTCCAATGAGCTTCCCTGCAGGCATATACTCCGCGAAGGAAGCTCAACTGGCACCACTTGTGCCATGTTCTCTTGCAGGTCTCGAGCACTCTGTGATATTAGATGCTCTGTTGACGGGTCCGCTTCGAGCGCACTTCTGATATCAGCTCCTGCGGTGAGACTGCAACTGCCTTCAGAAACTTGTCCATCTCCCGCAATCCTCGGCTACTATGCTCAACAATTCCCTTGCCTAATCAGTGAATTAGACTGAGTAATGGCTGTCTGCAGCCGCGCAAGGGAAAGTTGTCACAGAAGGTAGCAAAACCGGTCTTCAGGTTCAGAGCATGCTAATCAAAGAGGCAATTGGGTGCCAAGTATCCGTAATCGTGCAAAAGTCGGTTGGGTGCAAACACCTCGTTTGCGTTTTGCGGCATGTCCCAGTTGTAGTACGAAGGCCGGGGAGACACCAATAGCATGGGCGGCTCTCCTTCTGGAATCTCCACGTCTGCCAAGTTCTCCTCTGGCTTGGCAGAAGGCTGCATGGTTGCGAGCGACATTCCAGGAGTCATGGCGTCACAATGCCTGCCAAAAGAAACAAATGAAACTTGAGCATTGCAAACGCCGCGGCGTGCAAGCATGCGTCCCAAAGGCCTGAACGCGTACAAAGCACCGACAAGCAACCAAAAGTGCATGTTGCTTAATGGGTTCGTCCATGCCAAACTGCGCAGCTCACAAATTACCCTAGGGCACCCTCAGGATTCAAACCCAGAGTGACCAAAAGGAAGAAATGCAGCACTGGACCAAAAATACAGCATCTACAGTTGTCGGAATCCACACCCAGACTTCACACCTTTTCCTGGAGCTCGAGGTGATGAAACCTGAGCTGTGGGTCGGATTCTGCCGGATCAAAATGGGGGACTGCAGCTCCGAAACTCCGCACTCCGTAAGGCAAAAACAAGTCTGGGAAAAAAAAAGCCATTTGGCATAATAGGAGGGATGGATACGCACCGGACTCAGCCTGGATATCTTGGCCCTGTCGTGTGCATCTGCTCCCAGTCGCCTTTGGCACAGCCGTGCCCTGTGGGCACTGGAGTGCCCGAAAGACATGCAGCCTTCAAGGACTTCACCACTTTCCATTTGCAGAGTTTGAAACAATCCTTGTGATTGGCGTCGAAGGCCGAAGTCCACACTTGAAACAACTGGGCCAGGCCCAGTCTGGACTTCGAGCTTGCCGTATCGTATCTTCTTTCAGTCCGGCTGCTTGTTGCACGGCCTGTCTCCTGCTTGAACTTTGCCATTCAGCAGGCCTGAACATTGCAACTTGTAATTGGCGGTGTCCCTTTATTTCGGTGGAAAAGGCCATGATTCAAACGGCTGCAAAATGGCGATCTTTTAAGGACTGTTCAGTCCATGGTTCCAGGCCATCAAATGGGAGGTGAAAAGAAGCCGCCGGATCCCAAGCCGCGGACTCTCAGGGTCTTCCATCAGCTGGTGGTTGCATTGGTTTGGTGGTGTGGTAAATCCCATTCGAATTTCAAGAGGCAAGTCAAATCCCCAACGAATCCAAACCACCAATTGAGGGTGACCTGATTCTTCTGAGGTCACCAAAACAAACACGGAAGTACTCAAATTCATATACCACAACTGGCCTTCAAACTGACCCCAGCTCCGCAAACAGGAGCAGCGGCAAGGGTTCGGCTGCTTGGCCTGTCGGCGTCCTGGAACAGCCGCCCAAGCTGGCATAAGCTGTCAGTGACGCAGAAACTAAGTAAAGCTCCAAGAGCAATCAGGAATGGATCCAAATGTGAGGCAAGGGCAAAACTGAGTATCCCTCCAAAGGGCCTAGAACAATTGAACAATTAAATGAGTCAGTGAGTCCATTGATTCTTCGGGAATTCGTCGTTTTCCTTCATGTCTCCCCCAAATGAACCATGGACTACTGCAATTGTTTAACTAAGCCTCATGTGAATTCCATTATTGATGCCCAGCTTGGCGCACGATTTTCTGTCCGTCAGCATGTGCAGGGGAGGCACTAATCGCGTAAGAATTGGCGAATCGTCATGTGACCTCGACACGTAGGGTCTCGGGCCACATCCGCCCTGCTCAGAATGATTGGCAGCGGTCTCTTAAGATGGCTCCTTTCTGGATCTCGGTTCTGAGATCCTTGTGCGGCCTATGCCAAACATGTTGACCCCTATTCTTTCAAACCCCCGACTGGAAAGTCCATCAAACTTCTCTAGTCAAGCCCAAGGAGGCTTCGCCAAGTGCTGTAGCCGCGCTTCGACTTTACAAAGCGCTTGAAGGCGTTCGGGTTCTCGCCCACTTGGCACAAGAATCTGTCCAATTTCTTCACTCCTGCAGGTTGAACGTTCAAACGCTACTCTTCCGCCCCAATTAGCCGCACCCCGGAAGACGGTTTGCTCTCGTTTCTTCAATTTCATCCCTCACAACCACCTTGAGGCCCATTTCCATTTTATTGTGAGACGATAACCTGAATTTCAGGGCACTTGGGGTGGGGTTCTCTACCCTACCCTTCCATTCTGTCTACCATCAACCCTCCCTGTCCTCGTTCATGGAGTGCACGATTGGGCGAGGCAGGCGGGCAATGGAGGCCAGGCACCTCCCAAACGAAGTAGGAGGCCCTCGGTTGCTTCGGTGAGTCCGGCATCGGCGGAACTTCATCGCAATCATCCGCCTTGGGCTGCCCTGACGGCCGCATCCGCACGAAAGACTGGCCAAGCATGCTGATTATTAGAATTGCTTGGAGAAAACACTGCGGATTCGCACGCCAACTTGATGAGCAACAGGCACGCCACGTTCATTGCCATGTGCATGTCGAACCAAAAAAAGAGGCAAGTAGCAAGCTTTGCGCAAACAGCTCGTTGTGTCAACATGGGGTCTGCCTCCTGAAATCTCCGGTTCAGCTCTTTCGCGAACAAGACATTGGCCAACTTGGACTGGCAATAGGCACCTGGCCAGCATGCTGCATGTCGGACATTTTTCCTGATGGAACCACACTTGCCCAATGTTGGAAGATAAGAGCTCACCCTTCAGCCGTACAGACACTTGCTACATCTATGGCGAAAATTCCAATCGAAGGGATCGGCGCACCCCATTGCGTGTAGCGATCCGGGGCCATCAAATCTCCTGGCAGGGGACACCCAGCATGCCTCAACTGCAACCTCATAGCGCGATAAAACAGTAAAATGTACCTAAAGGAAGTTTAGAAGAACACTTCTGCAGCACTGGCGCTAAGTGAAGGCTAGCTGTCGTCCAAAAGCCGATGTGAGCGGCAGGAGAAGAGAAGAGAAAAAGAGAAGAAAAGGCCGCTTTGCACTTGTAGATGAGAGCGGAAGGAAAGAGAAAGGCAAAGAGGAGAAGAAAAGAGAGGCAAAACGAAGAGCTGTCAAGCGTCCAAATTGCGTGACAGGTGCAGCGCTTGGGGCTAGAAAGTGCTCAGAGCGCCCGTTGCGTGCTTCGTGTGTTCCGGTGAAGTTGTTTGGTTGGGGGGAAGTATGGGGAAGTGGACGTATGGCACGCGGCACGCCTGCAAGCACAAGCGACGCGATGCCAAAGTCATTCATGAGTCAACCCAAACCTGGAACTAAAAAGCCAAAAGACTAGTTGGGGGTGGACAAACATTTGCATCACCTCACGGAAGGAAATGTGAGGTGCTTTCCTGCCGGTCCTTGCATCAATTCCTTGTTGGCACCGAGGTGCGCTGTGCTGGACACCGCCACCACTCGCGCCGATGGTGCCTGGCTGTCTTGCACGGGCCAGAGCTGAACACCCCTCTGCCCAAACGGAGGCGAACCAAAAAGAATCGCGCTTCTTTGGGTCTCACATTCTCTTTTGCGCAAAGGGCACAGAAATAAACGGTTCACCTTTTGGGGTTATGACGAACACTGGACCAAAAACGGGGAAGGTTGGCTTTGGGCAAGTGTTAATCAGGAGTCCGAATCAGGAAGGAAAGGAGCGATCCCTTGGAAGTGCACCTCCGGCCGGATGCAAACGAGTTTCCCCAGGCGAGGCCACCAAGCTGTGTGAAAAGGTGCCCAAAAGTAGGCGAAACTGAATTAAGGACCTACCTCGAAGTCAAATGACCGAATGGCCAGCAATTGGCAGAAGTGGGGAAAGGCGGTGACCAAACCCAAATGGGAATTGGAATTGCGCGTTCACCCATCAGTACGTACAACCGCCCAGGATTCTCTAAATCAGCCATCTGGGTGATTCTTCTCCTGGCCCCGCTGACTCCCAGTTCGGAGTTCGGACCCAAAAAAAAGGGTCCACAGCTGGCTGCCGACCATTTCGCCTTGGGGCGCGTGCAGCGTGCCTTCTTCAAGAGCGGCAGCAGCTCTGCGGTCAAGGCCTCGGCTTTCCGCAACGGCCCGCCCGTTTCCGGGATGGCAGATACCAGTCGTTCTGCCGAACATGGGTTGGTGACAGCGATCTGGCCAACGTCTTCCCGCAGATACCCATTTTGGGGGGTGAATTGTGCTTGCAATTGGCTGATTCAAGCCGAAAGCCGTTGGCCCACACTGCCACCTCAGGTCCCTGCTTTGGACTCCACTTCCTGCAACCCTCTGGAGGGTTCCGCGTTGGTGGGAGAGCACCGGTCAGTATGTAATTTACGACAGGCTCAGTCGTCTGCAGCCCTTGCTGCAGCAACTTCATCGCTTGCAATTGGGTGCTAACATCTGAGTGGGTAAGTCGCTCAATGTGACCATGCATGTAGATGAATCCGTGCCAACCGTTCAACGCATAATCACAACCTACGTGTAATCCAGGCCGTCCTGTTGGAGTGTTCCCTCGCGCTTTTGCCGCGTGACAAAGTCAGATGCTATCATGCTAATGGAAGCTCGGAGCTCTTTGACTCCATGGCCGTGCAAGCCGCTCACGGCATGCACGTAGGGCCACACATAGCTTGATTGCATCATCTCCAACAATGACCTCAGGTCTTCGGCAATTATCATGGCAACGCAAAATCCGTGCTGACTCTAATTTGCGTTTGATTCAAGCCATGTTCCGGGTATCAAACACGGCCGGTGACGCCGATACGTGCCGCCTTCTCTAGGTGATACCAAACAAGGCCCCCAATCTGACCCCCGCCCCCACTCCCCGCCCGCACCCCCCCAAATCGCTAAGGCGCACAACATGTGCCATGGATCGGTTGAGCATCTCCGGCGTGCATTGGTCAGCCTCAGACCCGTGAAGCTGTACGACTGGGTGCACAACGGTGCCTTGGTGCACCGTTGGGAACGCTTTGGGAATCAATGGGGACGGTTTTTCTTTCGTTTGTCACACCAAGATCATACACGAATACAGGAAGAAAAGCCAGCCCATCAAATTACCGTTCCGGGATGAGTCAGCCTTTCGTTGAATTATAGGGGAATCCCCACTTTAGTTGGGATCTTTCGCTGTTGGCTTGGGAGGGGCACCTGACCTCCTGCATCCAATGATTCCAGGGACAACATTCGCGCGCCAAGCTCAACGCAGTTTGGTGCCTTTCCGCTAGCTGAAACCATTCCATGATTCCATCTCCGAAGAAAGGACGTCTCAGGCTTTGTGTGTGATTTTTGACTCAAGCATTGCCCATATTTTCTGACTTTCTTCAACTGCAGCTACACTGCATGAACTGCAACAGTCGCATCCCTGCGTCTAGCGCGTTTCAATCTGCTTTCTGGCACAACAGTCGGGAGAAACCCTCCATGCCAGGATACGAGTGCAGCAACATATACGTCCGACAATATGGCACCATGAGAAACCGATAGGCTGGTAAGAGTACCCATTCGCTTACGGAATAGTTCGAGAGCTCACCTCGTGACACTAGGCCCTTCCCCTAATGATTGGTCCGCCACTGGCAGTATCATCAAGGTACTAGGCAAAAATGCGAGAAGCAAATCTTTCAGTAGCTGAGCTTTGGTGCAAACACTTGGGTCAACCATGTCAGACCAGCTTAACATCCAGAACATCATCCGCACGCAAACAAGGCTCAGCCCTGGTACCAATGCACCCCAGCCTTGGTCAAAACGACCATCAGCTGCCTCTCCCTCTCCTGCAACAGTTCCCAAAGCTCCTCCTGGGCAAAGGAGGGGCTCAGGGGTCTGATTGCATTTACGTTTCCGAGCAGCTTCTGGCCCATTTGCATGTTACCACCGACAACAAACGTGTTTGGCCTTCAAAGGTTTTGCAAATTGTCGATACTGAGGAAAGCTTTTGCTGCAACGCGCCAAAAGCTGCCAAGCAAAAGTTGGCCGTTTCCAGTGTGCGGGCAGCACACACAACTTTCACCTTGGCATCTGCGGCTGCGAAGCTGTTTCATAACAGACCGAGTTCGTTTGCAAGTCCGACTGGAAAGTCACGCCTTTTCACTTTTGCGGCTAAACCGCCAAATGTTCAGTACGTTTCGCGCGCGTTTCTGCTGCATTCGCGCCTCCGGCTTCTTGTTGTGGTTTTCAAAGTCAGCTGCCAAGGATAGACCAAAGTCAAAGTGTGTTGTTGGCAAGCCTTATGACCTGACTGCGTGACGCAGCAGAAAACCTTTGCTAAATTGAGCCAGCTGAGCACTGGCGCCTGCGACGAAGTGTATTCGATCCCTAGGCCCCAGATCCAAGTGAGGCTAGTGATGGTATAGATTCAAGGGTTACCGGTTTGGGGCTCAAAAGGAAACAACAAACCGTCCAAGTGCGCTGCTCGCACATTTTCACGCTTGAACAGCCACACTGCGGATGCAATAGAGTTTAAACCCCAAGCTGACCGATTGAATTCTTCACCCCCCTCTGCGTGTTAAAGGGGCCTTTCACAAAGCAGCCGAACAGAAACACAACAGAGGGAAGAACGGTCGGGTTTCATCTGCACATGCAACTCCATGACGGGTGCGTTTTTAACGCCACCGCCAATTTGACTGTTGGCCACTGCCGCTGCTTCCACCCCAATTGCTCCATCCACTGCTGCACCAGTCATCCCACTCCGTGCTGCCCCACTGCTCGCCCTCGCGGGCGGCGGGAGAAGCATAGGAGGCGTTGGAGGCGTAGCGTTCCGCATTGCGGGCAAGATGTTTCCCGCTTTCATTGCGTGAGAATTCCACAGAATTCCACGCGGCTCGCTCATTTTGCCCGAAGACCCAGTCCAACTCTTGACGAAGCTCGTCTTCGTTCCGGCCGGTTAGGTGAATCACCCCCTTCCAGCAACCTATGCTGCGAGGCTTGTCCTGCTCCAGAACGATGTGAACGAAGGCGCGGGGTGAGTATGGCATTCCTTGGAACATAATGATCCAACGCGACGTCAGTGCATCCTTCAGCTGCAGGACCATGAGCTCAAGCTCCATCTTCACGTACGCGAGCCTTGCGATTCGCGACTCGGAAGTTGATCCCAGACCAACACCAAGCGTACGCTGGGCTTGCGATTGTTTCGGAGCCGCAAGTACCAGGTTTGCGCACAGCTCCATGCGGAGCATATCCGCCTCCCGGCGCCCGGCCTCAATCATTCTGACTCTGTATTGCAAATCGAGCTCGTAGCGGTCGATGAGCGAATGGTAGCCATTCTTCAGGGCGGACTTCAACTTCTTTCGGCCCTCCTGAATCACGGCGCTGTCCGGGAGTTCAGGCCTCTGACGATGCTGATACGATCCTCCTCGCGGAGGTCGCTTGTACCAGGACCTGTGCAGTGACGTGCGTGCTCAGGCCCATCTTCTTGAGGAGGTTGGAGCGCTGCTTGAATCCTTCAAGAGGCGTTGGTTGAGGGGAGATAATTGTCCGCACATAGTGCAATTGACCTGCCCCTCAAAGATATCATTGTTGCAGACAGGACATTTGGCGACCTTCATTTCCACATTCTCCATGGGATTGAAAGTCTTCTGCCTCTTCGCTTCCCCTTGCGGGGCGCGAGGTGAAGCAGCATTTGTCCTTGTCGTGGCGATTCGCTCCAAAGCCATGGTGCGGTCGTCGGCAACCGCCTGCTCACGCTTCATACCCAAGCTGTCATCATCGGCAGATACTGCGGTAGCACCTGCTTCTGATTGCTCAGAGCGTGTATACCATACGTCTCCGTTGGTGGCGTCCAATATTGAAAGAATGACGTAGTTCGGGACCTTGTCCCGAGTGAGCACACCATCCGATTCGGTCTTGAAGAAGCATAGTCCGGCACGAATCGCCATGCGAAGATCGATCTGAATCTCAAGCGAGACATAATGGTCGCTGGTGCTTGGAACGTCTGCAAAGTAAACATGTGGACGTCCGGTCTCATGCTGGTCTCCACCACCAGGCACCAAACCATGCCGCATGATGCTTGCAAAATTGCGCTTGTCCGTGCGGTGGTACAACACCGTTGGCGGATCATCGCAAACGTTCCAGCCGGCCCACCGACCGAGGTCGGTTCCAGGGTTGACATACCACAGCTTGGCAATCCCAGAGTCAGTCCTCGTGTCCCTGAGAGGCTTTCACTTTGAATAGCCAATGAGAACAAGGGACATCTCCGCACCGGCTTGCGTCCGGGCAGCCAAGCGCAATGAACCTCTGCTTCTTGTCAAGCTTGAAGATCTCCATGATGTTCTGCGTGTTCCATGGAATCGGATGTCGCAGCTCCTTGCGGAGCAAATCCTCGAGGTCCATGTACCCGTCCTTGTCCATTCGGTAACCGCACCCCTCTGTACCTCGGCCCCTGAGGATCTTCGAGATACAGGTCAGCGATCGATGATACCTGTCATCGATGCGCCGGACGGAGGGATCGTAGTCGAACTTGGGCTGCTTGACAACCATGAGCCGTTTTGCACCTTCACCGTAGTCGACGTAGTTCTCGCCCTTGTAGGTGCTGTAAACCCAACAATCGTAGTGACCTCAAGAGGCTCGGACTTGTGGACCTCCTCGACCTTTTTCGCCACCGCAGCTGCCTTTGCACCGGCTTGCGCCGGGCGAACATCTTGAACGATGTCAGTGCCAACAGGACCGGTGGCAGGAGCAAAGTCAGCTGGATTCACCGGGGCGAAGTCAAGGGGCTGTCTGGTTTCGACCTCCTCCTTTGTGAACGGCAGGCCGACCATTTCGGACAGACTCACTCCACATTTTGTAAGCGTCTCCTTGCAGTACGCGAGAACCTCCACGTTCACAGTGCTGTCATTTCGATTGCGTTGCTCGTGCTGGTCGATGGGACGCACAGTACAATCGTGCGTGCGGATCAGCTCGGCTACGCTGCCCATTGCGGGGCGCAAAATCGAAAGCATAAACAGCATATGATGTGTTCCTCGCATAAATTGTACTGTTTTGATAATGTTGTCGTCGCTAATCGCTGTACCGTGAGGGACGCATGTTCGATATGATAATCGAGCCCTTCTAGCTTTGCAACAAGGAATTCACCTTTCCATGCGAACCCAGGCTGAATGTGGTACCTGAGAACCACGCCTTCGTTTGACGTTGGCGAAGTCTTGCCTGCCTGATTGTCAGCTCGTGCCGGGTTGTTCCAGAACAGTACCTTTGCTCCGAACGGTATCTCAGCTTCATCAAAGGTCTTGTGGAACCTTAGGTACCATGGCTGTTTCCATTCAATTGTGGCAGGATGTTGGTTGCTACTGCGCTGTGCTGAATGGCGAAAGGCCACATCGACAGTAGGAACCCTGACTGAACAAGATTCGCACGTGCTCCCTCCAATAGATGTCTGATTTCCCTTTCGACGAACGATTTGGAGGAATCGACATATTCAATGGAGGTCTGATGACGGTACCCCAACTGCTCTATCGCGGCTTTCAATTCCCGGGAGTTATCGGTGTAGAGAACCTCAACCTCATCCCTACCGGAAATGAAATGCTGGATCCCTGCAACGGATTGCTCCGTGCTTTTGCTGGTCGACGGATACACGTACCTGAACTGCGCATGCACATCCTTGATCACGAGGGCACACCATTCACCTTTGATGCCTTGCTCGATGTTGGCCTTAAGAATCACATGATCGGCAATGATGTGATCTCCGAATGCCTTGGTCTCGAGCCTTCCCTGCCCACCCTTTGATCTTGCATATGGGGCAAGCATCTTGGCACGTTGGCAAGTGCGGCAAAAGGGATTCTTCGGATAGTGTGCGAACAAGTGTTCTTTGGTACTTGCTTCGGCAACCAGGTCTTGCTCTTTGCGGGATCTCACAAACCGCTCAACTTCGTCGTCAGGATCGTCACCTTCGTCGATGCCTTCATCATGAACCGGTGCGGGTGCTGGCTTGGATGCAGCTACTGCACTCAACGATGGCTCCGCTTCACAGCTAGAATCCATGTATGGCACATGACCGTCAACCTTGAGCTGGATCAGAGCACCATCAGGGCGGACCATTGTTGGTGCCTTCCCGGACTCCCAATGGAAGGAGTATCCTTGATCCAGGCACTTCACACCCAACGACAGCACTGCGGGAGAGCTCTCAAGGATGTAAGGCTGTGCGGGCTCACACAATGCATCGACATTGATGTCGGCGATTTCGGAAGCAGTGATGTTTCCGTTTGCAGTCGCGAGGCGAATGGGCTGAGGTGCCTGCTTTCGGACCGCCTTGGATGCGTTCCTCAGAGCAGCTTTGCTGATGAGGTCCTGCTCACTACCGGAATCAATAAGCCACACATCCTTTCCGTTTGGGGCAGGAGTGGCTGCCCTTGGCGCCTCGACATGCTTGCGGACATCGTGAGGCGGCACGGCAATTCTCAGGCACTCGTCACACGACAGGCTTGAGATGGAATCGGATTCCACATCACACATGAAACCACAAGCGGGCTGGGCTCCATTCCCAATGGCTTTGATCACGGCGTTCAACTGGTTTGCGGCCTTGCGTGCTGCCTTGTTCGTGCCTTTGGGCGGCCTGGGGCAGTCTTTTGCATTAGGAAACATCCTATTGTACTGCCGGTCCTCATATTCGAGCTTGAAACCATCGCCTTCGGCGGGGATCCCATGCACATGAACATTGATGTCGAATGACACTCCTAATTACCGGATTGATCGGCTTTGCGAACATAGCGTACCTGGTGCAGACTGCAGCGGCTTTGGCCTTCGGCTTAGGCTTAGGTGAGGTTGCACGCTTCTTAGTATTCTTAGCCGCAGGATTAGCATTGGCCTCGTTGCTCGATGCCGCAGCGGCTGACTTGCCGCCCGTGGAGGCATGGCTAAACTTGCATTTGTCACCTCTAGTGCACTTCCCTTGCGCAAAGAAAGAGCACGGTGCTTTGTCTCCCTTATTGCGTTTGGGGGTCGCAGGGCGTCCTCGCAGCTCCTTGCGGTGCGCGTAAGGGCAATTTGCCCCCCTCGTGCACGAGCCCTTCTGGAAGTCAAAGCAGTACTTCTCCTCGGTGTCCTTCGGCTTAGGTGCGCTCTTTTTCTTGGGGTCCTTCTTTTCAGGAGCGGCGGCACCGGCCTTAGGCGTCGGGGCTTTACTTGCATTGACCTTGGACACGCGCTCTCGGTTCTCGCGAAGCCTGTCCCTTTCAATCAGATCCCTCATGCAACGCATCAGGAAATCATACGATTTATTGGGGTCATCATCACGGCAACGATCATATGTGTCAGTGTCGTACCGCAACAGATGGCAGCTCCTCACTTCTTTCAACACCTTTTCTTCGGGCGGCTTTTTCATGCCGGCAATCACGGAGTCCCAAGCGTTTAGGAATCGCTTGAGATCAATGATCCCTTCGCCGTGTCGCGAGACACGCAACAGGTCCCCCAAGGAGTAGAGGTTTCCGGCTTCTTCACTGGTCTTGAAATATTGGTCAAACATAAACAAGACCTGCCTTCCTCTCATTGCCTTTCCCTCCTTGGCACATTCTTCCTTTGCTGTTAGAATTCGCTGAGCCAGATCACCTTTCGCTGAGCGCGTGAGCGCTGCGAGAATTTTCGTGTCAAGAGTCACGAATTTCCCCGGTTCACCAAGCTCTTCCAACAGCTTTTTCTTATCCTCGCGATCAGACCAAACTTCCATGATCCAAGGCCAGGCCTCGTCTGTTCGGTCGGATGCAGCGCGGACGTCCTCACGAACCGATGTCTTCCACTCACGGTACGTTTCAGGAGTTGGCATCTCCTTGAATCGCAACGTCTCGCTTTCGCGAGTTCTGGGCTTCTCGTCGTTCGTGTGACCTTTCACTAACTTCATCAACATTTTAGCGAAGGCTTCTTGGCCGAGGTTGGGCCCAAGGCCATCACCTTCGTCCTCATCACCTTCGCCATCGCCATTCCCATCATCGCCGGGTGGCGGACCGCCGGGAGGCTTGCCTCCCTGCTTACGGTCTGTTGGCATTGGCCCCTGGGAGAATTGCAGGGGCGGGACCGGCGCACTTGTTTTGATCGGAGACCGACCACTACCTGATGGCTTCTTTGCAGGTCCCTGCGGATCGCGAGCATCGGCATTCAATGCTTCACTTTCGGCAGGTGGCATTATGCTGGGAGTATACTCAGCATCGTATCCGTCATAGGTAACAAGCGACCTTAACTTTGCCTTTGCATATTGAAATGGATTGGACAACGGGTCCAACATTGACCTTTGCGATCGAGCCGACTTCATGTCGTCGGTCATCAACTCTGGCGAATCCTCTCGGGTATCGCCTACCCCTTTTGGGCTTCGATCCATCCTCGCGGAGGTCGTGATGCTTCTGATACCTTTTTAGCTCATCAAGCTCGTCCTGCAGAAGCCCGTTTTGGTGGGCCATCATGTCAATCGTCCTGGCGTTTTTCGCTTCGACACGTGCGGTGTCATCAGCATGCTTTGCGGCTTGCTCCTGAAGGAGCTGCTGAGCGTCTGTCAGGGTGGATTCAATGGCTTGCCTAAACTCAGTTGCTTTGCGTCTCATTTCCACTTCATGCAATGCCTGGGCATTTTCCTCACACACTTGGCTTATCCTAGCTTCAGTGAAGTTCACTTCTTGGATGAACTCATCGCTCACTCGCTGTTCGTATTCACGAATTCTATGCGACTGGGCTTGCACACACTCAGCGTAATGTACATGCAGCTGATTCTGTGCGACACGGAGCTCCTCACGGTTTTCCGCTTGCAAATGTGTAATAGCTGCTTGATGCAGGGCTTCGGCTTCAGACCTAATAGCTGCATCATTCCCACAAGCAAAGATTGCGGTGTTGTACAGTTGAAGGGAATTCCTCAGGGTGCGGTTATACTGCGCATTAGCGCTTTGCGCGAACATTCGCGCACCGCTGCCGGTGAGCTAGCTCCGACAGCGTCCATAGGCATGTTGGATCCATCAACTGGCACAAGGGAACCGTCCATTGCTTAGAGCTAGGGGCCTACGGCTGATAACCTATAGATTCAAGGGTTACCGGTTTGGGGCCCAAAAGGAAACAACAAACCGTCCAAGTGCGCTGCTCGCACATTTTCACGCTTGAACAGCCACACTGCGGATGCAATAGATGTTAAACCCCAAACTGACCGATTGAATTCTTCAGATGGCAGGGGTGTGGCAAACCAACCCACCGACCGACCGATCGTATGCTGGGGATGCGGAAAAGCAGCACTAGCAAAAACACCCAGCTTCAACTTCAACGATAAACTGAGGATTTCGAACTCTTCAAACCCCGGGCCCCATCTCAGGCAAGGCTCGTCGGAGGATTTCACGCCAACCCTGGCGTCCACCAGGGAGACCACACGTTCGAGACGGTCTGCGTTGGTCCTTGGCGCGCGCAGTCTTCCAAACAGGCGTTCAGCCGCACGGATCAACAAATGGTGGCAACCAAGGCACAAATAGCCATCCACCAGTTCTCTCCAGCCTTCCTGCACCTGAGCACGAGTCAATATTTTTCCCCTGACCTGGGAAATTGGTCCGAATGTCATCCCCTCAGCGCGTGGCCATTGCTCACCTGGACCTGGAGCCTTGCAAAGGCCATATGACACGGTCCAGCCTCCTTAGAAGCGCGGGCGTAGCCATACCCAGGAAGGTCAGCTAGAATCATAGCTCCGCCCAACTCGAAGCGAAAAAGGTGCCGCGTCCTGGCGGTGCGGCCAGTAAAACTAACAGGCTGTTGCCAGCTTCCCAGGTTTTCAACACGCCTGGCCCCTTGCGTCACCAAAAGCTTTGGCTTAGTCTGGGATTGGGCAGGTTTGAGCTCTTGTTTGGGGAAGGTTCAGTGTTGGTGCCGATTTAGGGTTGTGGTTGTGTTTGGTTTAGGGTTGTGTTTGGTTTAGGGTGTTGGTTTAGGGTAGTTTGGGGATGGTGTTGGCGAAGAGGTTTGCTTAGGGTTTGTTTGCGTTGGTTTGGGGTGGGTTTAAATCTGGTTCAGGATGGGTTTAGGGTTTACTTGGGGCTTGCTTAGGGTGGATTTGCGGATTATTATTTTGCCCGTTTCGGATGGGTTTAGGGCGGGTGCAGAGGGTTGGTATAGGGCTGGTTTATGGTTGAGGGCTTGCTTTGGGTTGGTTTAGGTTGGTTTGGGCCTGGCTTCGGGTGGATTTAGAGCTGGTGTAGGGGGGGGGGGTTTGGTTTAAGGTTGGTTTAGTTGTGGCTGAGGGTGGGTTTAGAGTGAAAAAGCCCCAAAAAGCCGAACACAAAAAAGGCAGCCCGGAGAAAAAACACAAGCACAAAACGACAAGCATAGAAACCTGAAACAATGGCCCTCCATAGAAAGTGATAGTCCTCCATAGAAAATCATGCACCTAACCCATTAATCTAAGGTAAGGAAAATTACTTGGCGTTCGACTTACCAACCAGGGCGGCCGACCAACCAAGGATCCTGCAACGACCCAGCCCGCCAAACCAGGGGGGCACTAAGAACAACAGTTCCACGGTGGGTTGTTTGCCAAGTGAAATGTAACCTCGCAAGCACGCAACATGCATGTTCCACAGTTAACACCAACACCGGCCGTGTTCAAACGTGGGTGACGGAATAACGAGTTTGATGGTTGTTGACATATGCGATAATCACCAAAGGAAGTTTAGTTAGATAACTTCCGCAATACGAAAAGAAGAGTTAGAAATGCGCAAGTAGAGTTAGCACGCGCAACACGCAAAGGGTACCCCTGTTCAGCGTGCGGGATCGCCACGGGGTCGGGATGTTGCCCACTGTAATGCTCGCGCAGAGGTTTTCGGAGGTTCATTTTGCGTGGCAGGCGCAGCGCCTTGGCAACCTAAGGTACAGATTTCGTGGCAGGCGCAGAATTTGTGCCCGTGCAAGGTCGAGTACAGATTTCGTGGCAGGCGCAACACGTCGCAAGGTCAAGTACAGATTTCGTGCAAGGTCAGGTGATAGATAAATAGATGGATAGATAGATCAAATGGGAGGAGAGAGAGAAAGACAGAGCCGAAGGCGTAAATCGCGTGGCAGGTGCACCGATTTCGTGGCAGGCGCAGCACTTTCGCAAGGTCAGGTACAGATTTCGTGGCAGGCGCGGCACTTTCGCAAGGTCAGTTGCAGATAGATAGATAGATAGATAGATAGATAGAAAGTAAGTAAGAAAGAAAGCAATAAAGAAAGAAACAACGAGATAAAGAGACAAAGGGGAAGATAAAGAGAAAGTGCAGATAGATAGATAGATAGAAATAAAGTAAGAAAGAAAGCACGAAATACAAAGACAGAAAGAGAGAACGACGGAAAGAAAGAAACAAAGAAAGAAACAAAGAAAGAAACAAAGAGATAGAGAGACAAAGAGAAAGAGAAAGAGAAAATGCAGATAGATAGATAGATAGAAAGTAAGAAAGAAAGCACGAAAGACAGAAAGAGAGAACGAAAGAAGGAAGGAAGGAAGGAAGGAAGGAAGGAAGGAAGGAAGGAAGAAAGGAAGGAAGGAAGGAAAGAAAGAAAGAAAGAAATAAAGATACACTCTTACGGTAGGGTGGTCCCTGCTTTAATCTCCCCCGGTTTTGACTCCTTCTGTTAGTTTGGGATTGTCTTCTGTGCACAGCGTGTGGAGGCCAAAGATACACTCTTCGGGAAGAGGAGAAAGAAAAGGAAAGAACAAAAGAAAAAGAAAGAGACAAAGAAAGAGCGCAACCAAACAAAAACAAGCCAAGCTCTTCCTATAGGCACTCCTCTCGCTTTAGAAACTTCTATCCACCGGCTTCGCCGGCTCTACTGGCATTCAAGGATGCACGCTTACATCCCTTCAGCCCTCCAGAAGCGCAATCACTGCTGGCCTCCCCGGCGTTGCTGAAACCGGTGCTGCTTTAGCGTCAAACAGCTTCTTGCCTCGGTAGCCAGGCCTCTCTTTTCTTTCCCTCCCTTTCTTTGACTCTTTCTTCTCTTCCAGTGGAATGCTTTAGACTACAGAGCGCCCAAACGTCGCCGGATCTGACTGGCAAGATCCCAGCGCAAGCCGCACAACGCTTTGCAACTCAGTGCGGCCAAGTAGCGCTCAGCCATGTGCTGTGGCACAGGGTTGGGCCTGCCATGAAGTAGCATATTCCTGGGCACAACTTGGCTTGGCCATGCTCGAGTTGCTTGGAGCATGCGTGTTGCGCATTCACGTGCCAAATGCTGCCGGCCAGGGTTCCTTGGATCTTGAGTCTAACCCAGGCGTCCAATAGGAATCCGAGGCTCAGGAGTGTGGACTTGCCCACATTGGACCGCCCAGCAAAGGCCACATGAGGCACATCCCTCCGGGAAGGGATGTGAAGGATGCATCTAAAAGCCACACTCTTTACAAGGTGGGATCCTGTTGCGGCTGACGCAGGGATGAGGCTGATTAAGTTCACCTCCCTCACAAAGAAGCCAAGCAATTGAGCTACAAATCGCTAGGGAGGGTGGCACACCCCATGTGCGTGGCACAGCTGTCGTTGCCAAACCATTTCTGCTCACTGCACCCCAGCTCACCCTTTCAGCTTGTGCAGCGTCTGTGCCACCAGGATGGGGTGCGACTGAATCCCCTTGCTGAATAGCCGCTCGGTAAACCTTGGCTTTCAAGTGGGCCAACCCCCCTTGACAAGCAGTGACAGTTCCCTCCCTCAAACGTGGACATGGCAGCTGACAGGGGGTCCGATGCCAACGAATTTGTCGGTGTTCCCCCAGAAAGCGAAGGTTGCCCTTTGAATAGGACACTCGCCTGAAAAATCATCCAGAGGTTTTTCAATCCTGGGGGCCCATTGGACTGACTGAGATGACTAAACAGTGCACACGCATTGCACTATGAAGCCCAAGGTTCTGCAAGTGGTCGTGCCCAAGCCAGGATGGCCGGTGCGACAAATCCGTCGCCTCACGCCGGCAAAACACGAAGGCGCAATACTTACTCGGTGGCCGTTTCGGATTTGTGTGTATGGGTGTCCTATTCGGGGGACCTCCTTTTGATTCTCGCAAAAAAAAAAGGCAAGAGCAGGAACCGACTTTTCTTTGGAGAGGGGAGGGGTCGAGGGGTCCCCCATTTTGATACAGACCCTCTTGTCTTCACTCTCCCAGAGCATGCTTGACCTCAACATGGGTTGCACGCAAACATACCCAGAAGGATCCCGGCCAAAAACTGGGAAACCGTGGGTCTGGCCCGGTCATTGCATGGTTTTTTCTTGCACCGCAGGGTAGGAAGGCGGAAGGGTCCCGTTTATGAGGATATGACCCCCCTTCCATACAAGGGGTTGGGGATCTGGAAGAAAATCAGACTCTGCATGCACGGCCTTGAGGATTCCTGGCTTCCAAGTATGCCTTGCGAAAAGTGTGCACGATGACTTGTTGATAGGACTGCTGAGCTCATAAGTTGCGTCGAGCGAGTGACATGTAAAAATAAGGTATGCATAGAAATGCCCTGACTTGAGGTGTTATTCTAGACCAGGTCAGAGATGTAACATGAGCCAAGGGTTGTTATTGCCACTGTGTTCCAGGTCACGCAGAAATCTCACTCCCATCTTCCAATGGGCCATGCTACAGGCTTGCTCCCATTCGACGTCGGAAGGGTAGAGTTTTCGGTTTGTGAAGCAACAAGAAACAGACATAACTGTAACACAAAGCATCGAATAACAAGCAACCATAAATCAACAACAAGACACATCCGGTTGATAATCTGGCTTGCTTTGCAACCTTCTAGCCGGGCGTCATTCCGAATATGCACCCAGGGTCGCGCAAGGATGGGCTGAACCCTTACCATGGCGACGCGTTCGAAACCAGCGAGCAGAAAAGTGAATGCCCGCTTTTCCTGTAGCATCTGCACGCGTACATTCAACTCCCAATAGTTTGCCTTGGTGGCTTGGAGAGTTAAGGGGCTCTCCCGCTTGGTTGGGTCAAGGTTCGAACCCCACCACCAATCCATGCCGGCTGTCAGATTCAGAAGCTGCTTCCGCCTGTGTGATGCAGGCTCTGCTGGCTGGTGCGCACGCGTACGCAAGATCCAAGTGCTTCCGTGAGCCTTGAGCCGCAAAATGAGTGAATATGCGGTCCAAACCACGACCAAGTACCAAAGCGAGCTTTTGCAAAGCGTCATGTGACATACTCTGCCCGGCTTGAAACTGTGCAAGGCTCTGGCATGCAAACTCCCAAAAGCTGCATGTGTGGCAAGGATCGGGCGGGCCGCCCGCCCTTTGTGTGCTGACTGCGTCCGAGCTGCAAAGTGTCCCAAGTGGTTTACGCCCAGCTGTTCCTCAAATCCATCCTGCGCAGTTGGTCATTGGCTGGTCTCGCAGTTGGGAAAGTCCGCAATCTGCAGAACGAAGCTTCAATCATGATGTGCTCACAGTGGCTCACAGAAACTGAACGAACCACTGAATGATCGTTACTGGCTTCGTCAAGCTGGCCCAGCAGCCTAAGTTTAACTCTAAGAGTTGACTTGTGCTGGGTGCAACATTGACTTGCAAGAAAACGTGCTGCCTCTGGTCCTGTCCTTTGTGGTCTGTCTGGTGGGGATCGCCATTACACCGGCATTGTTCAAAAGCACATCAATATGATCGCCTCAGCTCAACGGCCACTGTGGCACGGTGGCTCGGCGCTCGCAGGCTTGGGAAGAAACCCACCCTGGACACGTTCTTCGAGCGCTGGAAGGGGTCTGAGAACCTTTCTGGCGGGTAGGGGCCCATTGTCAAACTTTGATGTGCCGTGAAACTGGGATTGCCCCCAAAAATAAAGCACCTCCCAAAAGGTGGTTTTCCTTTTGGATGCCTGTTAAAACCAACCCAAACAGGATACCGACTCCGAAAAGGAAGCACACCCAACGGTCAGACCTGCACTTCAGGCGCAGGCCGTACTTTTCCCTGGAGAACCGCTCCTTGAAGGATTTCACGTTGCTCAGGTCGGCCAAGTCTAGCCTGACAAATGGAACTTGTCTTAGCCATCCGAAATTGATTTCTTTTGGCTTATTCCTTAAGGGGGAGGGGGGTGGACCCAAATCCATTTATCCAGTCTTCCCCAGAAAAGAGAAAATCTTCCAGGGGTCAGCCCCCTCCCACGATTCCATTTTAGGGGGGGGGGGAATGGCTTCCCCTTGTTGGCAACCCCATTTTTGTCAAAAAGAGAGACACATTGACCCAACTTGATCTTGACCCCAGCTCCACATCCTTAGGCTGGCTCCCAAATTCTTGAAACTTCACCTGTGGCTTCCCTTTCAACCATGAGGAACATTTGGGCCTTCCTTTCTTGAGCCCCCATACCGCCGGGTCGGACTTGTTTCTTCCTGGAAATCAGCAGAAAAACCAAAACCCATGGTCCAACCTCAAAGAACACGAGCCACCCATTTTGAGGACGTCACACTCATAGGCCCAAGCGAACGACGTGCGCTGCGTTAGCCAGGGCACTGCAAGAAGTGCACATCATCACTGCCACTGGCAGCTTTCCTTGGCGCATTGGGAACCTTTGAGCGTGTCTTAAAACAGGTGCCCCCCCCCCCCAAAAAAAAAAGGTTCCCTCATTGACATTGGTTTTGCGAAATATTGTTCCTCTTACTCCAAACAGGGTAACACACCCATTTGGTCCTGCTAAACTGAAATGCAATACAAGGCTTCTGGCAACTTCCGGGGGTCGGCACAGCATCGCACGACAAGTTTTAACACGTGTGATCCCATGTAGCACCATTAACTTGCTTTGGGGCCGGTTGCAGGTGCAGATCTAGACAGTCCCCTGTCCCCTGCCCAAACCCCGTCCTACGGTGTTTCAAGCCTTCCAAAGACTAAAGACGGCTTCAGGATACCTGCAATGTGCCGCGAGCTGCGAAGCAGACCACTCACAACAAGTAGGCATGCTGCTCTCGCCCATGTATCAATCATAGAGTAAGCTCTCGTACTGCTTCAAACAGGGTCGCTTTGCACAGCCACACTGCTCGGAGATGTTTCAAGGAATGCCTTGTTCCAGCTGTTCCAGCTGCCAGTCGAATTCCAATGGGGCAGCCTTCCAGCCCGACTCGCGATTTCTTGAATGGAGCATTTTTCAAGCGGCCCGCAATGTTCTGCACCTATCATTGAAAGGTAAACAAGCGAAGGCGTTGGGACGTTAGCAGGCCACGACTTGCCAAAAGTGGCTCTGCAAACTAGCTAACCAACAGCCGAAGTTTAACCCTCCCCCCCTTGTCCCTTAAACTCAACATGTTGGGTAGTGTTCCTTTGATTTGTTTTGGAGGATTTTGAGTATTGATCTCCAGGGGTCACATTCTCGAGAAGAACCCTGGTCCATGCCCCCTTCACGCCCTGCATCCATTCCTGATTGGCCAACAAACATATACAATGCAAACTATTTGTCCCTAGCGAGAAATAATCAGTTCGCATTCCAACCCATAGGTACGGTTGGCACACATTTGGAGATTTCAACCATGAAATGGGTGGGCCACAATTGGGGCAGGCCATGTGCCAAACCTAAGATGGTCTTACCAAAAACTGACTCAAATCTGGGTTGTCCTCAACTCCCCTACAAAACTTTCGGTTTGTCCAATGGAAACCCAACCACTAAACCCAACCACTACATCCCAAAAAGGCTTAATATCCAACTTTTAGATGGTTTCAATGAAAACTACCACAAAACCAATTAACAAGCTCCAAACCTTTCCACTTCAAGAAGTCCCTGAGCTGATGTTAACAAACAACATATCCGCCAAGTCTGACTGGTATTCTGTCAAAAAGAAAATCCGCCGAAACCACCAAGAAGTCTAGTGCTGCAGTTGCGTCCCTGAGGTGGATGTGTCACCTCTTAAGGCTAAAGCCCCATTGTCTGGAGAACTTCAACTGAGTACAATCAGGCCAATCCCAGCCAGAAAAAGTTGCGGCCGTGTATTTCCTTCTGGCTCTGGGTCAAAACATGCTCATACCGGGTGTTTGTGACTCAGTCGACTTCCGCCAATCCGCGAAAACTCCGCCCGAGCTCCGAGGCGCACCGCCTCGGCGGCTTCGAGGCCCTTGGCCTCGGAGCGAGCCGTTAGGACCACCGTGGCCCCCCCGCGCGCCAGGCGCAGCGCGGACTCCTTGCCCAGGCCTGGCGTGCGAGTCATCCCGTGGGTTGGGTGGTGGGCGGGTCGGGTGGGTTGTGGATGGTTGGGGTGGGGTGGGTGGGGTGGGTGGGTAGGTGGGTGGGTCCCCCTCTCACCTGAAAGAGGGTGGATGAACGAAGGGGATTGTTACATTCATCAAAATTGGATTTGCTAGTTTAGGGCACGACATCGGGGCGTGTGAAGCACATTCATCAAACATTCAGTATTGCGAACACGCTGCTTTCACCAAAATACCTCTTTCAGTTGTACCCATGCCTTTCGCAGCCGAGCCGTAACCTCCGCACGCGTCCCAGCTCTTCCGCACAACTTACTTGCTTTGGCATCCGAATCTCATCCTTCCTGTCGATCTTGCCAGGCAGCTAGGATGCCATCCTTGTCCCATGTATGGCGTCAGATTGCTTGCAGAAAAAAGCAACGCGCAACCTCAGACTGCATGGGTCAACAGCTTTTGCGTTTTTTTGTGCATCACCAGTGGCAATCTTGCTTGCAACGTGAGGCCTGGGCTTACAAAACAAAAGAGGTGGCGCCGCTCGGCCAGGTTTTCCGGACCAAGTCAAGTCATGATGGAAAACACCGGAGAACTGATAGGCAGCAACTTGGCACCGAGCACTGCCCAAGCAGCTATGGCCGAGCCAAAAGAACATGCAGATACTAGATCCGGGTGGCTCGTTGAGGTTGCCTTTTCTGGGGCTTCAACAGGACCATTTTGAGGGCTCCCCCCAGCTCAGGCCCTCAGATTCTCAGATTTGCTTTGGCTAAGTCCCTCAACCCCCTCTGTCCTCCACTCAAACCTCATTCTTAAAATTGTTTGACCCCCACAGGTTAAGACCGAAAGCCAAACAACACAATGCTTGGAGCACTCTCCTAGGAAAATTTTGTGGGTTCCACTTAAGGTTGCGCCCAGCACCCCGCCTGTATTGCCACCGGTGATCAGCACCGTCTTCCTATGGAAGACACGTGGCATCAAAATGCAAATATCAAACGGTGCCCACAAGGGATGGTCAAAACATGCGGTGGATCAACCAAAGGCCCATACAACCGAGTACGCCTTGTGGAAATGATTGCGGCGTGGGCCGAAAAAGCAAAGATTGAACCACTAAATATTAATTATATTCGTTGTTTTATCTATTTTTCTACCGACAATACGTGATAATACTTTTATTCGTACTATAACAACCGCAAACGAATATGATATTAAATAATAATTATGTTTGATTATCTTTGTGCTAACATTATATATAACTTGTTGAATTAAAACAAACATGAGCAACCATATCTGGTTCTCTGGACTAAACATTAACATTAGGAATGTCCAAGTGAAATACCAGGGTGCAATACACACCACATTCGAATGAACAACATTTGCGTCATGAACTTGTGGGTGGCGGTCATGGCTCCCATCGGGCAAGGGGTCGTTCTCTCCGCCTTTTCCCAAACAAACCAAGGAGGTCTAGGCAACCTGGAACAGGCATTGGACTCCCCTTCAAAAGTTTGCAATTTGCGGGTGGTTTCCACTCAAAGCATCGCCACTTTTGAAGGTTCCAAAAAAGGGGAATGACTCGGAAACCCGAGCCAAAGCAAACGGCATCCACTCAATTCCACCCAAGGCTCCCCCGCATCGAGTTTTCCGCCGGGTCGAACTCCGGCGGCCCGTCAATGGCGAAGCGCTTCAAGGCCACCAACGACAAGCCAGCGCCGCCCAGGCCTCGAAACGGTGCGCAACCGCAGCCCAAAGAAACAAAGTTTGGGTGTCTACACCTTGGGCACGCCTTGCTCAACCGAAGGGTCCACCTGTTGATGGTGTTTCACTGGGCACAATATGTTGTGTTGGTATTTTAACAAAATGGGGGAGGTCCGTTTTCTGGTTGGTGGAAGATTTCGAGCTCGTCCCCCCCGCCTCCCCCCTTCTCGTCCCCAAATGAACCATCGATTTGCAAATTCCTTGACCAACTCAATTCTCTGGGCTTGAATTCGTGGGCTTGGGGCTTGGGATCTATGTTCGCCCTCACCTCCAGGGTCCAAATAAACGGAAACCCAAAGCCTCCAACAGACTCCAAAAAGCAAGGAATCACGGAGGTCTGGAGGGGTCTGGCTAGGAGCCCCTCGCCTGTGGACCCTTCCACGTTTAAGGGTTAAAGACGGGCTAGAAACCAGAGATCACCGCGTTGAACATCTACGTTGTTGCCCACCGAAAAGGGTGCCACAAAGAGACCGACGAATTGAACATTTAGAGTAGTGCCAACTGCGGAGGACCAGTCTATTCAGGGATGGCTCCACTTTTAAAATGGACATGAACCATCTTAGGGGAATTCATCTCGGATTGGGTTTGTTCATTTCTCCGAATCTGACATCGGGCGCCCGGCTGCAACCACACCACACGACCGCATTCACTCAGGCCTTCTAGCAGACCATCTACAGCGAGAAACATTGAGAAAGTACAGTGGGTTGCGCAGCTCCCTTTCTGCGAAAATGCTTGATGGTAATTCGGTTTTCTCAAGGAAGCCCACAGGAAACCACCAACTTATTAACTTACGCGTAGGCAAGCCTAGATTTCCCCTGGTTTCACGCATCTTTGGGGCCAATCTTCTTTGGGGTCAATGTTTAGAAGGGACCTATAGGCGCATGTTGCTATACAGTTGGGTGAGATAATGTAGATGGTGTAATTTCCAAATTTCGGTCTAGTCAGTCTAGCTGTCCCTTTTCTGGGTGAAGTATAATATTTCACCAACCTGAAATAAGCTGGTTGGGGGTCTATTCCCCACATAAACCACCATTTGGGGTGAGGTCGTGTGAGGTCGTCATAATTCACCCAGCCTTTTGTAACGCGGATGTCTGGCCTAGTGCCACACGTCGAGGCAGGCCATCACCATCCGTCGCAGTCGCCCGCCGCGTCACCCGTCGAAGCGACACCAGCGCGGCTCCGGCAGCGGCAAAAGCGAGACCTGCGGTGCGGTAGGTGCGGCTGGGTGAAACGAATCCATTGCTCTAAATACGGTGCACGTTGCATGACTTGGGTTTGGCAACTTGCATTTCAGCTGCTATTTTCAGGAAGCTTATGCAAATGGAACCCACAAACATAGTCATGTTTAAAGGAATTCTCCTTTGAGGGGGCACGTTGTCTGCCACGAGTAGTTTGCAGCGTGCTCATCTTTGTAAATGGGGTTGTGGGGTACTAAGACAGATATCAAGTCATGATCATAGGGCGAATACGGCTCCTAGACATTCTGCAAGCCCCATGTCCTTTTTTTGGGCTACCCCTGCCAAGCGTGAAAGTGCAGAGCGGCCCTTTTCAAAAGTGGAACGAGACCTTGCAAAACTGCAAAAGGATCTGTGCACTCCCATTTTTGTTCGCGGGGGAAATTACCGGGGGCCAAAAGGAAACCCCGCCCTTGGGCCGAACCAAAGCCAACGCTTCCCGTCTCGTCCCGCTGAGCAGGGCGCCCAGCTCTCCACCAGATCGGCCAACTTCCGCAGCCGGAGCTTCCACCCCGCCACCTGAGAGCGCGCGGCATTCGGTTTAGAGGGAAACCCAATGAAAGCAACCCTTTTTGGGGGCAAACACACACGCAGAGTTCCGTGACAGATCTCCGTGAAATATGGCTTGGTGCACAAACATCCTTTCCAAACGCAAAGCCTTCGTGTTCAAAGGGCTTCAATGCTTGTTGGCGATCACATTCCTATCAGATTATCATGCTCTCACCAGGAATGAGTTGTTCAGAAAGGGACATCCCGATGTTCCAAATCCTCAACCCGTAGTGGGTCACAACAAGGGAAACCGCTGCCGTCTTGCATAAAGCCAGATCTTCGAAAATTCAGTCCTGTCATATTTCTCGGGTCTCAGGTTTGTCGCAGTTTTATGCTCCTCTTTCTGAGCAGGCACCCAGGGCTCACAGCAGTTTGATTTCAGCTGACATTCCCCATTCAACGTGTCGCAAGGCATGCCAAACTGAATGTGTGTAACAACTGGCACCTGGTGTTCAATAGCGGACCTGGCAAAAACACGACATGTGAGGTTGAAGAAAAAATAAATAAATATATATATATGTATATGTGTGTGTGCCTGTGTGTCTGTGTGTCTGTGTGTCTGTGTGTGTGCGTGTGTGCGTGTCTGCGTGTCTGCGTGTCTGCGTGTCTGCGTCTCTGTGTCTCTTCTCTGTGTCTCTGTGTCTCTGTGTGTCTGTGTGTCTGGGTGTCTGGGTGTCTGGGTGTCTGTGTGTCTGCGTGTCTGCGTGTCTGCGTGTCTGGGTGTCTGTGTGTCTGTGTCTCTGTGTCTCTGTGTCTCTGTGTCTGTGTTTGTGTGTCTGTGTTTGTGTGTCTGGGTGTCTGGGTGTCTGTGTGTGTCTGTGTCTGCGTGTCTGCATGTCTGCATGTCTGCGTGTCTGGGTGTCTGTGTGTCTGTGTGTCTGTGTGTCTGCGTGTCTGTGTCTCTGTGTGTCTGTGTCTCTGTGTCTGTGTGTGTGTGTCTGTGTCTGTGTGTGTGTGTCTGTGTCTGTGTCCGTGTCCGTGTCCGTGTCCGTGTCTGTGTCTGTGCGTGTGCATGTGTGTGTATACACACATATGATATGTGTGGGTGTCCGCCTTTGAAGGGGTCCAAAAAAACAGAATTGGCAACCCGGCCTTTTTTTGGCCTGAGAAAATCAAGAAGCCATACGGCACGCAATTGTGAAAACATCCAGCCATGAAGCGTGGCAACGGCCGCAAAGCGCCGACATCCTGCCAATCTGTCTGCTCCCTTTGCGGATTATCCAAATGCCCATGACTTTTAGCAGTTTCCCTGTTGGGTTCCATCTTGATTTGCAAGGAGAAATTAGCCTTCTGGGGCAACTGACAGTGGACCAACATGGGCTGCGCCCACTTGCATTTGTTGCCCGCATCTTTGGTGCCATGTCCTGCCCGCGCGGCAGCGCAAAGGCAATGGCCATGGCAAGCGGATTTTTTGCACAGGCCAAGGAACTGCGACTGACGGTGGCTTCAAGGCCTGGCTTCAATAGAATGCTTGGATTTTCATATCGGCCATTCATTGCCTGCGTCCTGGAACCAAATGGCAAAATAATAGATCAAGTCCAGATCAATATTCATGTTTGCCACCTGCAGAGGCATGCAATCATGGGCTGCCAGTTGCAAGGTCAACAGCGACTTTTTCTGGCTTTGATTGAACTGCGCTGCACTTGTGGCGGCATGCACCACGCTCCCACTAGCTGCTCGGCTGTTTTGCGGTGTCGCTCACGAGGCCAAGTGGGTCGGAAGAATGGCCCGAGTACACAGTCCCACGCTAGCCGACTGAGCTCCAAAAACTCAGGGCGTTGGAGCAAGCACTGGCATTCTGCAAGCCTCTCAGCTGACCTCTTCAGCCTGAGCATCCCACATCCATGACCAAGGGGCAAATACAACTTGCTGGAATGCCGTTTAACTATGACAGTCAGGCTTCTGGTCAGTACCACCCTCGCAGTGTGGCGGGAGACGATGATGGTGAGGAAGGGAACGACATCTATCCTTTCATTATGTATTTCCTTGTTTCTAAGAAGCTTGAACCCCATCTATCTTTACTAACAAACCAGAAATAGATAATGAAGAAGAGAAGTGAGGAATAAAGAAAGTTGTAAGCGAGAAGGCGAGCTGGGTCTCTTTCCACTGCAGTGTGACCCAGCTCTGAGACCGTATTAGCATGTCCCCAAGCCTAAGCGGAATTATTTGTATGCAAGCAAAACAGCTTCTGAAGTACAGACTTTGCTTTGGATGATGTTGAGTCGTGATCAATCATTCCGATGCGCCTTCGTGAAACAAAACAAAATTCAGCTATTCATGATTGGAACTGCCCCCTACTAACCTTCATCTACCCAGCGCAAGCTGCGGCACGTGATGTTTTCGCTGCTTTCTGAAAATGTGCGTGTGTGTGTGTGTGTGCCATGTTGGCTGCTTTCGGACGTGCGCAGACTTTGCTTGAGAGGGTGAGCCATGATCAGAACCTGGCATAGTTAGTCAATACTACCTCCTTGCCGACAATCATGGAAGTGCACCGCAGGTTTAGGGAATGTTTTGGCAGACGTCATCTCAAAAGGAGGTCCGTCCACCCGCCAGGATCAAGTGTTGGAGAGGCAATTAGGGCAAGCCCTCAAGCACCTCAGGAACGCGGTGAACTTATACCTGCAACTTCCAAAGTGCCCAAAGCGTTCCAAACAGAACTGGATCCACGGGCCTACATGGTGACCTCGTTTTACTAGGGGGAGCAAATGCCACAGAGATGGAGATGGAAGTGCGGCTCCTGCCTCATGCGCTGCTCTTCGCCTGAGAGAGCTGTCGACCTGCGCGTGCACCGAGCCAAGCCATTGCCGGCCAAGGCCAACACCACATGCAGCACCATTAGCATAGTAGGCTCACAAGGTCTCACAAGCACCAACTGTAGCAAAAGGTCCCATACCATGAGTATAATGGCCGATAACAGCCTACCAAAGAATGTCTCCAACGAATCTTGAAGAGCGCAAGCAAGAGCCTGCTCCTGATGCAGTCCCCGTACAGAATTGAAATCCGCTTCGAAAAGATGACATCCAGGAAAGACTGCAATCAAGCCGTAGCGGCCCTCTCTTGCATAAGGGAAAAAAAAACAAGAGCAAGGGCCAAGGCTTTCGGCCAATGTGTTGTAACACTTGCACTTTGGCGATGACAATTGCAGCAGTTGGCACCGCACCTCGCAAGACTCCTCAAGCAAGTACGAACTGCTTCAGGCAACGTTCGACACACGTTTTTGTTTCTTTCTCCTTTCTTTCTCCTGTTGTGTTTGTTCCCACTTGTCCACGCCATCCGAGATCAATCCGACTACAAGCAGCTTGCATTTTCCCATGGTTGAGTTCCCTGTCGCACCTTTCCGCCATAAATGTCCACGTTGGGAATGCTTCTGTCAGAATCCATTCAGCTTTTGCCGCTCGGACTGGCACCGCTTTGAGCCGGCGACGCATAACTTGTTTTCCCTTGCTGCAAAAAGCGTGGCTTGCATGCTGCGCTCACGGGTCTTCGACGGCCACCCAGCCGGCCGGAGAAAAGCCAGGCTATGCCATCACCATGCTTTGACGGTCCAAGCCGAAACTAGGCAAAATGCATTTCGTTCCAGGAAACAGCCAATCTTCCAAGAGAACTACTGCTGTGGAGAAACCTGCTTCTTGCCACCAACAAGCTTGCCTCTCTGGAGTCATGCAGCATGTCGACCCTGTACATCTGGAGCCACTCTTAGTAGCCTGCCTGAACACCAAGCTAAGTTCCATTCCTTGATGGTCTCTATCGAAAAAAAGAAAAAAGCCGACAGGCGAATTCCTCGGTCGCTGTACATTAAGCATGTCACACGTGTCATGTTGAAGCCGCTCGTGGGCTCATGAATTAGTCACGTCCTGCTGCGGCTGGACGTAGGGCCGAATTCTGGCCTCTGACAAGGGCCGCCTCTCACCCAGCTTGGTTCCGAGAATCTTTGCCTGGCCAGGCCATGCACAACGCCGACCCGCCGATCGATCTGTTCGCTGGCTGAAGCAAAGCAAATTGACACATCAGACCCCCTGTGGCCATGGGAAAAATGGACCGTCTTGATTTGATTCTTTCCAACATAGGAAAAGGGATGGTCTGACAGGAGGTCTGGGTGAGGGTCATGGGCTGGATCTTCTCTCCCTCTCTTGTGGAGCTTGGCTACAGCTGCTTGCGCTTTTCAGTGATCCAAGGAAGTACCGGATCTCCCGAGCCACCCTCTCTCCAACAATTAACGGAAGCGGGCCGGGGGCTTCCCCAATAATTCGTCTTCCAAATCCCTTGTCTCGGCTTCCATGCACTTTGCAGGCTCCGGTAACGTTGCTCCCAAACGAAGCACTGCGCCCGTGCCTGGCTGTGTGCCACGGGCTCAAAGCCTGAAGAAAGGCCCTGCTGAAATTGATGAACTTCCCGAAAGCTGGATGCCAGCGGCGGCGCCGCAAAGCTGGCTCCTAGCGGGAAACACATGGAACTCAAAGAGATATCCCCCAAGGAGATTCCTCTTATTACACAGCTCTGAGTTGTTTAAACACCTCTGATTCAATCTTTCAAGGTGGCAGGATCTGGTTGTGATCAACGCACTTCTTGCAAGCAAGCCTGCCTGATTGAAAGCTCGAAGCGTACGGGAGCCGCGGAACATCAGAGCGAAAGCTGGAGGCCGGTGTGAGATGCGGCACCATATTGACACCTGGCCGAAACAACCCGCAGAATGAGTCTGCGGTGACGGTGCGCGTGCCCTTTCTGCGGTCTCAGAGAGGAAAATCCAGCTTGAAACCAAAGGACGCCCTCTGCTTTGGACCCATTTGGGGCATGGGCTAAAGGGTAATGAGCATTTTCCGGATCCTCTCAAAGAACCCTCTCGCTTTGACAAACCTTCTGGGCCTCACTGATCCGAGCCCCTATATACAACAAGTGAACGTGTTTACCGATTGAAAGGGAAACTAAAGCCACAAGTAAAAACCAAAAACCGATGAGCCAAGTCTGGCAATGGGGGCCAGCTCCATAGCCCTCACGATCTCCAGGGATCGAAAAGCCCCGCTCCCCCATTCAACATGTGCAAGGATCCTTGGATGACCCTCCAAATGTTGCTTACAGGAAACCCCCCCAACAAATCAGGCAATCACCTCGCAATGCAACCACAGGGCCGTTGGATTGAAGTACATTTCCCTCTACGAAGGATCCCTGGTGCGTATGAGTTTCCCTCTAAGAAGGATCCCTGGTGCGTATGTCAAGCGAAGGCTCAGGTCTGCGAATCCATGCAAACATGAATTCACTCAAAGCTCTCCAAGTTAAACTTCATGTTCAAAATCATGTTTGTTTATATGGAGATCCGAATGTGGGCAGGTCTTCGACTGCCAAACGGTGGTAGGGGACTGTCCCCGCTATGATCCGAATTGGCCTGGAGCGCCTGCGAAGGATTGGCTCGGCGGGACGCCCATGGAGTACCGCAAACGCGCATCCCTGGAGGGGTCGTAGCCCGCCAGCGCCGGAAAGCTCTGAGCTTGCCGGGGCCTGGCAGCTTTGCCTTTACCAACTCTCCGCAAGGCTCCCAGGCAAATCTTTGGTACCATCCAGTTGGCTCCTTTACCACCCGTTAGTGTTGGTATTGCCCTCTCACTGCTGTCCCAGCTTCAACAGTGTGACCACCGTGGTTTCCTGGGTATCTTTACCTCTAGGTTTTACATGGGTCCCCTTACCTACTTCATGTATCACGTCGGGATTGTCAAGGCTACTTACTATCAAGCGCTATTGATCACGCAAGCTGCTGCCTTCCAAAACATTTGGGAAAACACGGTTTCATTGAGAAACAGTATGGTTCAGTCCGAATACTTCTGTTTCAGTCAAAATCCATAAACATCATTCAAACAATGCCAAGCAATCAAAAAAAACAAGTGTCCAACACACATAAACACTCAACATAAATCCACAATTGCTTCGTGAGTCTGCATTGTAGCCAATATGACCTAAACACAAAGCGGATCGCTGCCTGTGTGGTTATCTTTGGCAGCTGATTCTTGGTTCGCTAATTTTAAGGAAATTGAAGTATTTGCGAATGCTCCTTGCAAGCCCCACGGGTGCCCCTCCTTGCAATGGCCGTGTCCTGATTAAAAAAAACAAAAACTACAAGGGTAAACTGAAAGCACCGAATTTGAGGCCTTCCAAATGACATAATTCTCAATCAAACGCATCACAAATGGGAACTAACCCTTTCCCACCCTGGCAAGGAGAGGGCGGAGCGGAGCACGTGAATGTCGCCGGATTCATCAACCCCGTGCATAAAATCGGGAAGCTGCTCTCAGATTTACATACCCACAAGACCTTGTTTGGAGATCTTTGAGCGGGACCTCCAAGAAAGGACAGCTCCTGTCGCAAAGGTTCCACACGAGTGCGCACGAGCTTTGATCAGGCACTGTTCTGGAGAAACCTCGCCCAGGACTCGCCCACCCAAATAGGGCTCTGAGAACCTTCTGATAATTGTGGGTAATGACCGAAGTGTTATGAGTAGCATTCTGGTGGGTAGGGGGTTATTAGACGTTCAGAATTGCAAATGCTGAGATTGCGGTGTCTGACGAACGCGCCTGTCGGCTACAGGCATCTGGCAACTGTTCCTGACAAATGCATAGGGCCAGGCAACTACAAACTGTCTCTGCGTTTCTCAAAGAACTGCACAGTAAAACACCGGTGCTGAAATGTACTGAAAAAGGCAAAGCATGGCCAGATGCATAGAGAACGGGCTGCTCTACATGGCCAACTACTCCAATACCTTGCCCAGACAATTCCTGAACATCCGTCGGCCAAGTTGCCACATGCGCGGGGGAGGGCACGGCGCACTGGCCAACCTCCCATGAAAAAACATGTGAATGAAACTATGCGTAAGGAATTGCTTTTGACCTATGCAATTAAAAATGCAGAAAGTCGTGCTTTGCCCAATGGTTGCATTGTTTCATGCACGTTGCCCAGTGGTTGCAGAATTGACGCCTTTTTTTTGCACCGCTGAATTGGAATCTTGGGGTTGAGCATTCCACTGAAGAACTGGGTAGGATGTAGCAAAAGCAGCTGCGTTGCCCATCCCAACACACTGTTCCACTTTCTTCTCATTCCACACATCTGGAATACACCGAAAATATTCTCCGATTAACTTGCAAAACTGCGTTGAAGGAGGGCCCAATGTAGAACTGGACAATGCTTTGAAGGAGGCCTCCAGGACAACGCACAAGAGCGCCAAACAACAATGACCACAGGGATTTGTTGGCAAAATTTCCGAGTTTCTTCGAGCTGCTGTGCCATGCGCGACACGTCGACTGCAGCCAAACGGCGAAGTCCTCTGACACACGTCATACTGCGCCAGGTCCGGCATCACTGCGGCAAGGTTGGGGGGCGTGAGCCCGGCGCGCTTGTGGTTGGCCTGACGGAGTGATCCGGATGGAGGGTCACTTTAGAATTGTCAGATCCATCCGCGTGAAATGAAGCATGATATTATCTAAACATATGCATATATACATATACTTATACATATATGTGCAGGTGAATGCAGTATATCGCTATGTATATCTATATGGATATATATACCCGCAGCACGGGTGGTTTACCGTCGCTGACACATGTCAGCGGGGGGGGGGGGTGATATGGGGGGGGGGGGGGGGGGTAATAATAACCACGTGCGACCGCACACAGTGGGTTTGGGTGTTTGTTTCTTGAGGTACGAGGCCCCCGTTTGTGTTGTGTTTAGTGGCATTCTGCTTGATTTCCGAGGCACCCCCGCAGTCATTTTGGTTCTCTTTCTAGCCCCAATGTTGCCTTTCGTGGAAGCCCTGGCCATAATCACCTTCTTCGTCTACGTGGCTGGTCTGTGCGACATGTTCCTCCGCCTCTTCACGCTGTTGCAACTTTTTTCCCTTGTCCACTTCAAGAACTAGATGACTTTCACCAGGCCCTTGTGTTTCAGCATGGCGGTTGGTCGGGCTCGGTTGAAACTTGTGTTGATACCTCTTGTTTCACGAAATACTTGGTGTTCGTTTGCTTTCGCAGGTCTTGTCACGTTCAGTTCCAGCAGACAGCATCTATCTTTTTGCCAGCTTTCTATCTTTTTCTTTATGTTCCCAAAGCCACCAGAACAGTGCGTCCTCCGTTCATGGCATGGCAACCTCAGGAGACGGAGCATGGCCAGCAGGTCACCTTCGCCAACGACATAGTCGAAACAGACACTGCACAGTTTGGGATGAGGCGTAAAAATGCGGATGGTGTCCGCATTTTTGCTGGCAGAACTATGGTGATGGAATCTCGCCTAAACAAAACCTGGTCAGTGCATGCGCTGAAAGACAAAGCTTCTGCTGGGAAGCGAGGCAGTGGCGGGCCGGAGTCTGCGGAGGAAGTTGAGCCTCACCTCAAGCGCGCCCTGAAAGCAGGAGTGCTTGTGGCCCCAGACGGGTCTTGTGCATTCCAAAAGGCGTGCTCTTCGCCGCAGAAGCCCTTGCTGAAGGGGGTGAGTCACGCGCAAGGTTTTTACACCGCTTACTACATTTCCCAAGTCCAAGTTAGGGGCCTTTGCTCACCGCACTTTGAAAAAACCTGGCGTGAAACTCGCCAGTCCTTCAGCGTTGCTGCTGGAGATAATAAGGCGGAAGGTCGCCTGGGTGCTGTGAAAGGCAACATGCGGCGACTTGGAGTGCTTGGCCGCTGGAATGGCTCTTCAAAGAAGAAGCGGGTCCAGGTTCTTGCTTCGGCAGCTTTGCATAGGATGCCAGGCATAGGAACCATCTTGAAGGCTTGTAAACAGTACAGATTGGCGCTGTCTCGGGGGCAAGTTAAGCTTCCCCCGCGTGACAGCTTCTCACCTGACGCACTGCCGTGGCTGGAAGCGTGATAAATGATCATTGCGGCCGACGGCAAACCGTCCGTCTTCGTCGTATATATATATATATATATGTATATATATGTGTATATAGCTTCTCTCTCTCTCTCTCGCCCTCTGCTGTTGTATTGGTGTATCCTAAAGGTCTCACTCTTCGTCAGAGACTCGGCACTGGGGAGGGCACGTGCAAAATCGACTCAGATTCAGTTGGCAGTTGCATTCAGCTCCCGCAAAGGACCCAAACAGTCACGGCCAGGCTGCTTGATGCTGGCCACTGAAAGGGACCGGCTCCCTCGAACCATCCTCCAGCCCAGTTTGGACCCAGAAACAAGAGGTAATCACCTTTTAGACCTTTTACTTTCCGCTTCTGGGGCCGAGCAAAAAAAGACAAGAACAAACAACAAAACGTTAACCCCCCGCCCCCCCCCCAAAAAAAAAAAAAACAACAACACGCGGCCCAAAAACAGGAAACTCCGCAGGGCCGAGTTTCTGGCTTTGAGTCTATCTGGTGCCGCGCCTCCCAGGTGGACTTGGGCATGGGCAGGAGCTCCCGCTTGGTGTCGGGCCTTGTGCCGGGAGTGAAACTGGAAAACCGGAAATGAAACAATTGTGGGACCTGGACAACTGCGGAACACCGAGCAGGAAGTCAAACCTTTCCACTTTCTGGCGGGATTTTGTGGAACAGTTTCACTTTGGGGCGCTGCCCTATTTGGGAGTGGATCAATATTCCCTTCGGCCCTCAAATGACCATGAGTAACTTTTCCGACTTGGTGGGGCATAGCAGCTATTTCGTGGTTTTCCCCAATAATCGTCCCATGTAAAGGACCTCTTGGATCAACCTCCATTGAGACACATCCGAATCCGAGGCCTGACATGGTTTCAACTGGGCAGGGGTTTGATGGGATACACATCCACAGGCACTGCCACAAAATGAAGGGCAAATGCTCCCGTTTTCTTCTGATCCTTCTTTCCCTGGAAGCCCAACAGCCGGGCATGCTGGAGCCTCCACGACACATCCAAACCCCAGAAAACAGGGCACAGCCCCAAGCGGCATGCCATGTGGCTGTGGGTCAAAACCAATGGGATCCCATTTTTGGATAGGTGCACCACCCATTGTAGAACTATTTTAGTGCTTGGATTGGGATGTCTGGGGGCTAACCGATTTGGCTTTTGACCCATGGCCATTTGGCCTTCGCATCCCTCCGAGCGCATCCCCTGCGAGTGCGCCTCAGCGCCTGCGCCGCGGAGTTGGCCAAGGACTCCACGTGAGGCTTCGCCAGCTGTGCCGCCACGTGCAGCTGCTGCGACAGGAAGCTTGCCACCTGCGCGGCGAGAGGTCGTCTTTAGACCCGGTGGGTGAGCCACAGGTAACCAGGGCTCATTTTCCTCTAGGTTTTACATGGTTTCTAGGCATATTATACATGCGGTGTGCATTAGATCCTTTTGAAACATCACTTTTAGGGAACTCACTTGCGGAGAACAGCGGCAGAGTCTCCACACGACTTCCCCTGTGCACTTCAAGGGAGGTGTCCCTGTTTGGGGCCTCAGGACTTGCGGAATAAAATTCAGGGCCTTAAGCCTTTGCAGCGCGCAAGAAAAAAAAGCTGCTGTTTCGATGCAATCTCACAGATCAAATCAAATACATTTTTCGAGAACCGACAAATTTCAGTCAGATGCTGGAAGCGCGCGGCATACTGGCCGCGTTAACAGGGAGCCGCAAGAGGCAAATGATCAAATGCAACATGTGCAACCTGAGGCGCATGTGGTTGAACAAAGAGGGGATGACCACATTACCATGCCTCAGTGTTGGGAAACCGGCAAAAAATAAATAGGACCTTAGAAGTTGTAAATGTGGGCGGGGGGGTCTCTAGCAGAAATCACTACATCATCCATCCCCTTTTGGCTTCTTGCAACATTAAACGCGTATTGTCACCCAGCGAAAGGGTCGCGATTTGTATGTTTGTTGAGCGTACTCCTTTGGGATTGGTTCTTTTGGAGTGGGTTAAAACACACGAGAAACCAAAGGGAAACCAGCAATTTTGATCATGGCTCCTTTAAAATGGGCAGGTCCTCTTGGGTTTCACAGGGTTCCCTTTGACTGACGGACAAATAATACTGGCCCCTGGTTTATCGTTGAAATGTGGGTCTTGTCCCCATTCTTTTGTCCCCATGTTGTAAATTTCGTTTAGGGGACCTGGGGGTGGGGGAGGAGGGGGTCTTTTAAAAACCTCACAAAAGGGTACCCTCAAACAAAGACACGCCAAAAACAAAACGATCCGCAGGCATCCACTTGGAGATCGGCTCGGGGAGCCCCAATTGGCTTCACCCGGCCTGCAGGCTGCCGTGCCAGGCCGCATGCCCCACCTTGCTGGACACCTCCCAGAGCCTACGAAGCCGTCGCACCACATGTAAAGTTGGACATCCCTTCCCCATGTGCCTTCATCATGCCTATATATATAAATATATACATATGTATATGTGTATACATATATGCCCTCCCACCAACTAACATGGAACCTGAAGGGCCCGGCCCCTGTAGAGGGAAACTGGTCTTCCAGGACCCCCCCGTCAGGTTCCTGTTTAATTGGTGGGAGCTCTACGACTGGAACGGATGTTCAGAATTTCCGGGCAGGTAGCTGCTCAGCCGGCCATTCCAACACATCCAGGGCGGCATGGTCCGTGCAGCAGCCAAAGGGCTTCACAGGCGTGGAGGCAGCGGACACATCTGCTGAGTTGTAGGCCTCAGTCGGGTGGCTTGGTGGATCTGAGAAGGTGGGTTCTGTACCTTCTGCACGAAGCTGGAAAGGCGGTTTGCTGGGCACCCCTATTATTCAACTGGGTATCAATTTATGCTGGGTAATCGACGCTGGCCTTTTTCCAACGATTGTGGAAGTGGACGTTTTGGGGCCTTTTCAAGGGGACAGTAAGTAGTCTTCCAAAAGACCCCTGCCCACCTCCATAATTGCCAACAAAACAAGTGCCTTTCGTTGTTGGACGGGTGGCTTCTATCAGGGGCGTGTCTGGCCTTTCTTGTTGGAAGGACGAAGCGCCAGACCTCCCAACAGCTTTCTGCTTTGGCGCGTGCAGAATATGTTGTGAAGATCCCTATTTCAAGGAATTTAATGGCGCTCCACCCACTGCGCAAGTAAACATCCAGCTTGCCCACAAAACAATGATGCTGCTGACATATCCAGGAATGTGACCTCACGTTGCAAAGGGGAACGTCTGCGTGTCTTGCCACAGCTCCCGAGATTGCTGTTTGGCCCAGTTGCGAAAGGGAGAGAAGCAAAAGACCAGGTCCCGCCATTGTGGAAAAAAACGCAGGGACGTACACTCGTTTGTCACAGCCTCGAAACACTTTGTGTGCCATTTACCGCACGAGTATTCAGAGGCAATGCAACTGGGATAGCAATATCCCATGCAGCTGGCCACACTGCTGAATCCTTTAAGGGACCCAAAAACACATGTCCCAAAGCGTCGACACATCCAAGACACCCGGTTTCTGATATCCTTTAAGGAACTGCAACAAACCGCTCTTGTAGGGGCAAGCCAAAATACAAAAAAAAAAAAACACATTGTTGCAGCCTACCCCTTTTAGTACACCTTCAAGGGCCCAACGTCCACTTTTGCAGCCAAACACAGGGACTCAACCTGCAGAAAGGCGGCCAAGCAAGGGAAAGGGCAGCAGGAATGCCAAGCTTGGCTTGAAATCGGGGCCAACGCAAGGACACGGGCCGTTGCTGGGTGGGCACCCCTTAAAAGAGGCTCGCCGAACCTTTTTAGCGTCAGGAGCCCGATGGAACCCAGCAACCCCAAAGGCGTCCTGGGCACATCCGCCGTTCCTGGTAGGGAACTTGGCAACCCCACCCCCCCAGAAGCGGTCGGCGGGCCGCCCACGGTCACTTTTATGGGGTAAGCAAACGAGCCACCCGATCTGCCATTACACCCTGCCCCTTGCAATGTTCCTTTTCTTTGAGAGCTGCAGAAATTTGGCTCCTGTATCAGGGTTCCATTGTTTGCCCACCAGGTAGCAGGAGCCCGGTTAAAGTCTATCTTGGGTAAACCAATGGATGCAATCCCATGTGTGTTTCGCCTTTGCGTTTTACATCGTTTCCCTGGTTACCTACCACTTGGTAACAGCAAGCACTGGGCTTAATATTGACTCCGTATCAATCAACCAGGGGAACACCCCCCCATCAAAAACCTTGGGTTGATTAATATGGGGTCAACATTTGGGTGTGGGTCAAGATTAAACCAACAGGGGACCGCAGATTCTGGTCCATGTTTCCACTTGCCAGGGCAACCCATTTTGGGGTTACCCGATTTTTGACCCACAGTCATTTGGGGCCCAGGAAGGAAGAGCTTTCACTTGGCCGCCAAGCCGTCGTGAGCAGCGAGAGCTCCTCTTTCTCCTCCGGCTCCTTGCCTGGGCTTGGGCTAAGCACATGCCGCGCAGCACGCCAAAACGAGCTTCGGGCCAACTGGGCTCGTCGTTTTTGGAGGTACCCCTTGGTTTTGAAGGGGAACCCAAAACGAAAACCAACTGTTTTGGGGTTTGAAATTTAAAAAAAAAAAAAAAAAAACACTCAAGTCAAATACTCACATCCTGAGCGGATGGGCCGAAACAAGTCCAAACGGTTTGTTGACCACTCAAAATGGTCTTCCCAAAAAGCTTTTAAAGTGCAGGAAGTCAGGGAGTGAGAGAATACGGGCAAGGATCCTGTGGCATCACGTCAAAACCTGAAGGAAGAATTGGATCGCCAAGTAAAGGACCTACATGGCTTTCGCTCGTTTTGTCCCTGGATTGGGGAGCTCGAGATGGGAAGAGGCAGAATGTGGCCTCGAAGTTGTGCTGCGAAGGTTGCAACATGTGACACGATCGACCTGAAGATTTGCTGCAAGGCACCTTTGTCATCCTGAGGTGCTCGTACCATTGCCTGCAAATGGGTTGCTCACAGCGGGGATCCCGATGCTCCTAATCCGCTCCCCCTATTACTGAATGACCCCCATTAATAATAAATGCAAATCCGGGGCCCGAGACCAGATTTCCACTCCGCACAATTGATTTTCCATTGCGCCAATACTAAAGTCTTGGAATCCTTATTAGGGGGCACTTTTAGCAAGCTTCCAGCCTCACTTTTCAAAAGGTGGGTTCCTCAATTCCCCAAAAGGTTGCTTCCCCAAAAGCTGTCTTCCCCAAACGGTTGGTTCTTTTGGTGGGTTCCCCAAAAGGTTGTTCTTGACTCTGTCCCCAAAAGGTTGTCCCTGGTTGTCCCTGACTCCCTGACTTCAATGCAAACAAGTTTCAATGCTTTGGGGGATATTAAGGAAACCAGTGCCTAACAAACAACCAGTAAACTGGTAAACAAATAGAATGATACATCAAATTTCCTTATTAAACTGCTTACTCGCGGACCTTACAATTCAATCCATTTCCTCCAAATCCTATGTGAACCCTCACATTGTTGGAAAAGCAAAAAACCCAACCACAAAAACCCCAATTTAAAACAAATATGTACAATAGGGGGGGGCGTATTTATTAATAGGGGGAAGAGATTAATCCGTGCGTAGTGAGACACCACAAAAAAAAATCCCGACCATCTAGCATTGACCAGGCCCTCAAACTACTACTGGATACACCACCGCAAAGTACTGACACCAAGGTTCATGCGCCGCTACAACCTTGGACGACCTGGCGGCCAGAGCCGCCTTAGACGTCAGGAGGGTGGGCAACTTCTCCACGGGAAGTTCTGCTTCTGGTACCATTTCTGGTGCTGCCTCTGGCAACGCCATCTGCGTCAGCTCTTCCTCAAACAGGAGCACCGCTTTCTAGTCTTGCCCCGCCCTCCCGCGGCAATGAGCCAGTAGGCATAACAACCACGGAAAGCTACATTAATTATACACATAATTATCATACATGAGCTATAGGGGTATAAGCCACGCACACGATATCATACTCAACAACACGATGCCTATTCTAGAGATCACAATCACAAACACGATGCGGACATTCAGCCCCAACAAACGTCACCCACACTGCGACCCGTTTTAAATCGTCCTCTGCCAGCTCCTCAGCCGCTGCCAACTCGGCCGCCGCCAGCACAATTGGCTCATCCTTCGGACCGCATCCAACCTTCGACCTCTGCCTGTGAAAGCCCTGGGAGCCAAGATGCGCATTCTGAAGGGACTCCGTGTGTTGAGAGTGTAGCTGTTCAAGCCGCCCCCTCCCGGCTCCAGGGCTGCAATTGCAAAAACCTTGCAAGAAGTCTGACGGCACAGTGGCGCAAACCTGGAGTGTAGCCTGTGCTAGTTGCGGAACTTGCTTTGACATCAACTAAAACGACAAACGGATGCATCTGTGCAACTCAATGTGCGTAAAACCCCTCCCTGCTGGAACCGACGTATGCCACAACGTCCCTTCCCCAAAACCTGAACGACCCGAACGTCCTTGCCCAGTGAAAGTGCGGCTGACTGGGCTGGCGATTGCGAATGAAGCTCGGCATTGGCAGGTGCCTGCGCCAATCAGTTGGAGCGAGCGCAAGTGCCTTGTACTTGCGTGCAACCCGGAAGGTGGATCTTGGTGACTTGTCGTTGGGATCTCTTGGTGCCTTGGATCCCAGAGAGGAAGGCCCAAAGCAAATATCAGACCCCTCAAGTTTACTATTGAACTACCTGAAAAGTTGGGGGATACAACGAATCTTGACGTCCACCACAGGCTCCCAACTGAAAATTCACCAGCCATCCTTCGGCCGCGCCTCGGTGAGGAAGGCATCCGTGCCGTGAATCAATGGGTGGAGGCCTCGAAAGCATCCTTTGAAGCCTCGGCCAGAGCACCGGACCTCTTTTTGAGGTTGCGCTTTTTGGGGTAGTTCAAAACCTTGCTGGTGCGATAGGCAGGGAAGGAGGGAATGCCCCTTATAAACCGTCCAACTGGTGCTTTCCTTTGAGGGGACCCCTAAATTCACTCCCACATTCCCTACTGTGCACCAGCAAGTAAAAGGAAAACAAAAGGGACAACTACCAGTTTGGAGGTGCCCCTCTTGTACAACACCCCAAGTTGTGGAACATGGCCGCTTCGGTGATTCCAAAAGAGGGGGCCTACAGTATGGCTTGGCATGGCTTGAGAGATGCCTGCTGGATCTAACGGCGAAACTTCTTGCCCGCGCAGGCTTCCTTGAGGTTTCATTCTCAAGTTTGGCTTCCTTTTTTACCACGACTTACCCCATGCTTCAGAGCCGAATCGCAAGGGGAGCCATTGCAGCCCAGTGACCCATTAGGGGGCCTTCCCATGCCTCCCCTTGCCGTGGCTCATCAGTATCTGCATTTGGAGGGCAACTGTTATGATGTCAATGACGCAGTGCAACACCCTCCAGGAGGAAACCCAATCAACTAGGGCAAAGGTTGAGAAAGCACCTAAGCATAGGGAGCTATAAAGATTTCTGTATGGACCCTTGTGATTTGAATGTGCGCAAGCCATGCCCATGTCTACTTTATCACTTCTCCTCCACTCACAGAAAGTGGCATCCTAAAATCCTAGTTTCCACAATTGCGACCATAAGCGTGTTTTTTAAGTGGTCCCCCAAAACTTGTGTTCCTGTTGATTTCCCTTAACCACCCGGAATAGCAGGGACCCCGGTCCCCCCCCAAAAAAAAAAAAAACATTATACAGTATACATATAGAGACAAATCCAACTACTCCTGGCGCGTGCCAACAACAACAAAAAAAAAAACGCCCGGAGCGGGTCCTGCCTGCCGAGCATCCGTTGAAGCAGCTCTTCGCCATGGCTGTGAGTCGAACTTGCGGAGAAAGCTGCGGCTGTGGCTCGCGAGCCATGGGGGACATTTTCACGACTCGGGTGAAAAAGCTCGTCATTGGACTGGGTCCCCGTTTTTTTCTGTTTTTATTTTTTTTTTGGGGGGTGGTATAAAGGGAAGCCAAAAGGAAGCAGGTCATGCAGGTCATATTGAAAGTCGCCCTACCAAACAAGATTCCCATACCTGTGACTAAATTCCCTTGGCAACTAAACCATAACATTGTCCTCACACACAGCTTGCCCCGACCAAGGAAGCAAGCCGTGCATCAAGCGCCATCTGGCACGGGACGCCGCAGGACTGCAAACCACAAACATGCCCTTCGCAGCAAGCCACAGGAACAAAGTAATAAATCAAGAAAAACAGCCATAGCGCTAGTAAATCAATCGATGGTGTCAAAACATTGTAACACTATGTTTTGGACTTGTGTTGTGCTAGAGGTAGTAGCTCAAACACTGAATTCAAATATCAAAGTGGACCTCAGATCGGAGATCTGCCCTTGCGAGAATTTGCCCTTACCTTGTGATGCCAAAGCGGGCCCCCATGACCACTCTATCACTTTTAAGAGGCCTCCCTTGGTATCACAACTGGATGGCTAGTCTTAAGAATCGGACCTCCCAAAATTATGATTTTTTTAGTTTGGTGTCCCGTTAAAAGGGGGCACCCACAACAAAAGACGCACCCAAATACCAGGTTTCCACAAACAAATTTCCCTCAAGCCTCTTTCTCTGCCGTATGGTTCGGGACCGAGTCTCTCAGATCAGACTCGCGAGGTCTTTGAAGGCCGGAGCATGCGAATCCTCGAGCATCGCGGGTTCGCCCAAAAAAACATCGGGCAAAGTGGCCTTCCCAGGTGGGGCTCATGTTGCGGTGAACATGCGCACAATCCCAGTTCAACTTGTTGGAACTGAAGTGAGTGTCTGAGACAGCACACTATAGCCCGGAGATGTTCTTGGCATATATGATGTCCTTTTTAGGGCACCCCACTAAAATTGTGGTTTTCCGTCTGGCGCCCCTTCACAACCACAAACACAAAGGTACCCTCTAAAAACATCCAAGGTTCCATAGGTTTTAAAACCCATTCCATGTCGGACATGCAGCCAAAAGGTTGGCGGCTCTGTATCTTAGTTTCAGGATTGGAAAAAGAACAACAGAAAAAGAAACAAAACTAACACTGAAAGTGAAGAATCTCTACTGCCTCCCCCAAAAAAATCCCCCTCCAAAAAAAAAGTCAACCAGGAGGTTAATCTATTGCTTTGTGATTTGGGACCCAGAAAGCCAGGGGCCTTTCCTGGCTTCTCTTCGTGCGTTCCAGGTGCAGGGGTTCGCCGCTCTCCGACAAAGAATCCACCTCCAGGAACGCCAGGAAGTTTGCATATCTACATGAGGTTCGCCAGGTAAGTGATTAGCCAGTGTTAGCCAGGCATATAACCTATACAAGTTGGTGGGATGAGGACCCGTTGCGAGCGTCTGGGTGAGATCGCAAAAATATAGGTAGATCAAGTTTGACTTGAAAGAAGGTCACCCAACAGAAATATGTCGAAGGTTCTGGACAAGCTGGCTCATGAGCAGCTTCAGAAGCTTAACTTCAGAGGCTTAGGACATGTCCTGGTGCAAACTTCCATTTGCATACTTTACTCTGTTCACTTCATATAGGCCATGCAAAGCCCTGTGGGTTATTGTCATGGTTCCCTTAGCAGTCTACATCGGGCTAAAACCCAAATCTGGAGAATGATGACCATCTGCACCAACCCAAAGCTGGGCTGCTCCCCACTGAGCAAAAGCTCTAGGCTTTGATCTCGAACCCATGTTTAGACGTGAATCAGCACAATCCGACTCCCACGGATTTAGGAACCCCTGTGGCACGGCTCGGAGGAAATCCGGGCATGAAAACAGAGTAAATGAAGGCACTGACCATCGCCATGCGAGGAATTTCCTGTCCACTGGACATTTCGGAAATGTCTACTTGCACCCCCCCCCCAACGACCTTGGGGAGTTTGGGGGGGGGAGGAGAATTGGAGGTTCTAAAAGCCATTTTCCAAAAGGTCAAGCCACTCACTTGCCCAGTTTCCCAGAAATAAAAGCTAATCACCCTCTAACAACGGTTGCAGAAAGGGGAACTAACACATCAAACAGGTCGATTTTGGGCAAGTTGCTCTGACCACGGCGCATGACATGGCCTTCCAAGCGTCTTTTGCTGCATCCTTCGGCTCGAAGCCAGTCGCCCGCAGCTGGGCGATCAGCGACAGCCGCGCCTCCCCAAGCGGCAAAGTCACCTACAGGGCAGGTGGAGCGAGCTAGGGGTCTCTCTGTACCAACAAGTATACTTATTACTAGTTGTTTTTCTGTGTTTGATTTGTTTTATCGTCTTTTTTGTTTAACATAGGTGCCCGGACCTGCTAGAGAGTTCTCGAAAGGGGGCCCGAAAAAGGCAATCAAGGAGTGTCCTTCTGGCTTTCCAACGTCAAGCAGGGAGAGTTGCGAGCCTAAGGCAAAAGTCCAAGCGCTGATTGTATTAAAAACAACCTGCACTCATGCCGGCAATGATGGCGGAAAGAATTGACCATGTGGCCAAATGCCACTGTCATAAGGTATTCCATGGACCCTTGTCGTCCGCCTTAAATGGCGGGCCTGGCAAACCGCACCATGAGTTATGTGGTTGGGGCCAAACGGATTCTATCAATCTACGCCCAGGATTGTCCTGTGCAAGCTGGAACCTGTTTACTTACAACCTGTTTTGAGCCCATTCATTTGGCTCTCAGTAAGAAACCTAGATTCCTAGATTTTAAAGGTCGCAACCGGCTGCCCTTGGCTTGTACCGGATCTTCCTTTCCCGGAAGGTGAAACCTGACTCGGATGTGTCTTTTGAGGGTACCCTTTTCGAGGTGGTTTGCAAGGAAGCCAAAGGAAAACCACAGCAAGGGAAACCAAGGGAAACCACAACAAGGAAAACCACAACAAGGGAAACCACCACAACGAGGCAACAAGGGAAACCACAACTTGTAACAAGGGAAAACCACAACAAGGGACAACATACGCAACAAGGGACAAAGCAATAACAAGGGAAACAAAAAGAGAACAAAGGAGACCACAACAAGGGAAACAGCTAGGAAAACCACAATAAGGGAAACCACAAGGGAAACCACAAAGGAAACAACAAGGAAAACCACAACGAGCGAAATACAATCAAGGACACCACAACAAGGGAAGCCACAACAAGGGAAACTGCCAGAAGGGAAACCACAACCAGAAACACTACAACCAGGGAAGTCACAACCAGGGAAACCAAGGAAACCCACAAGAAGAGAACCAAGGAAACCCACAAGGGAAAGCATTGAAAATGCTCACAACCCCAAACTCAACGTTGCAACGTTTGTGACTCACGGCCTTTGTGGTGTTGCCAGCTGCGTGGATGAGCCGAAACACCGGGAAGTACAACTCCCCAACCTCAGGACACAGGTCTCCAGTGCATCTCCACTGGAGTTGGCTCCTCCTTTCCGGCCTCACTATTCTACCATGATCAAAGTCATCCCTGGGGTTTTCACACCATTTTCTGACTTTTATAACCCCACAAACAGTCAAAATCATGACCCCGGTTCCAGCCAGCCATTTCTTTTGAACATACCATTGAAGCCACAGGGGCCTCGTCGGATTTGGGCATAGGATTCGCTTGGGTAGAAGTCCTTCCAATAACAATCGCGGAAGTGGACGGTCCGGGGACTTTGTAAGAGGATGGTAGTCTTCGAACCAAAACCAAGCAACCTTCCTGTTGCAAGTTTGCCGGAAAAATGGTGGTCCATTCTCGTCTGGTGCTGGCAACTCTTGGCAAATGGCATGATCATCACTGAAGAAATCCATTTGAGGCTCAACTCCGGCACACCGCGTATGCGGCGCTGCGGCGCTTCTGCGCGCAGATGGCGCAAGGTGCAAAAGCCGCAGGGCACCACATGGCCCGAAGAACTGGATCCTTTCTCAGTGGGATGCCGAAACCAAACAGGGGAAAAGCGAGGGCACCATGCCTTCCATGAGGAGGGCGTGATCATACTTGATTCTACCACGAGGGAGTCGTGCCATCTGCTTTTACGAAAATGTACCTGGCAGGGTCTTGGTAGAAAGCTGTGCGAGCCCCCTAAACACTCACAAAGACACAAGCCACAAGACCCCGCTGGCCGGACAACACAAACAAACAATAGCGCCCCATCCAACACACATCCAAGCAAAGCAACAAGCAGCCTCGAATGGATGTCTCTCTCTTTTTGGGAGGGTACCCCGTTTTTGAGGAGCCTGAAAGGGACACCAAAAGAACACCCACCGTTGTGGGGGTCCGATTCCTAAAAACATCCCTCCCCCCACCCGTCAATCCCCGGCTCTGAGTTTGAGACGACGTCCTGGCCCGGAAGAGGCCCTCGCTTCTTCTTCTCCACCTTGACGTGCACCAAGGCACTGCGGGGGTCCTCGGTCCGGCGTGCTATGACTGCGGTTCAATGCCTCAACTGGGGTTTCAAAAAAAAAACAAAACCGTGCCCCTCAAAAGGGATACACCCATACAGAAAAGTGTAAAAGGAAACAAACTCGTGTGAGCCAAGGAGTGCTGGATCTCAGTTTACAAAGGATTTCCTTCGTATCGCAGAACATGGCCCTAACAAACCCCAAATTTACAGAACCATGGCTGGAAAATACCTGGACAAATACCAAATGATTCATCCTCTGTTGGTGTCGCTTGGCGAAAATTGGACACCAATTGCTCCAATTGAAAACCAAAGAAGGCCTGTGCTGACAAGGGTCGCCTTTCATCAAATGGGTGAATGTCGCCTGGAAGTTTGCCACGTTGTGCGCTTCCTGAAAGCTGCCGAGTTGCCACTCCTGTCTCCCTTGCTGACCCCATTCCTCCTGACCCCCTCTTGCCCTCTCCCCTCTTCCTGCCTCCCTTCCCCTCGTATGTATATATATATATATATATATATCTCTCTCTCTCTCTATCTCTCTCTCTCTCTCTCTCTCTCTCTCTCTCTCTCTCTCTCTCTCTCTCTCTTCCTCTCGTCTTCATTTATCGTCCTTCTGTCGGACTTTATTTCTGAATTTAGTTTATTGTATTTATTTATTTCTTTCTGCTCTTACTTTCTTCCGTCCTTCCGTCCTTCCGTCCTTACTTCCGTCCTTCCTTGCTTGCTTGCTTGCTTCCTTCGTCGCCCTTCCTTCATCTTCCTGCCTTCATCCTCCTTACTTCATCTTATGTCATGTTCCTTCCTTCAATATCCTTCCTTCACTCTTCCTTCATCCTTCATTTTCTTTTTTCCCTTCCTTCCTTCATCTCCCTCCCTTCATGTTCCTTCCTTCATGTTATTTCCTTCATTCTCCATCCTTCATGTCTTCTGTCTTTCTGTCTTTCTGTCTTTCTTTCTTTCTTTCTTTCTTTCTTTCTTTCTTTCTGTCTCTCTCTGTCTCTGCATCCCTCTGTTCTTCGCTGCTCCCTCGCTCCCTCGCCCCGTCGATCCCTCGATCCCTCTCTCTCTCTGCACCTCTCCCTCTCTCTTGCTTTTTCTCTCTTTCTCTCTTTCTCTCTTTCTCCCTTTCTCTCTTTCTCCCTTTCTCTCACTCTCTCTCTCTCTCTCTCTCTCTCTCCTTCTCGTCGTCGCTCTGTCTGTCGTGTCTCTTCCGTCTGTCTATTCTATCTGCTTGTGGGTGTGTGTCTCTCTGTCTCTCTACGAACGTCATTTTATTCTTGTCATTCATACTGTTCATGATGTTTCCTTCCTTCCTTCCTTCCTTCCTTCCTTCCTGCCTGCCTGCCTGCCTGCCTGCCTGCCTTCCTTGCTTCCTTCCTTCCTTCCTTCCTTCCTTCCTTCCTTCCTTCCTTCCTTCCTTCCTTCCTTCCTTCCTTCCTTCCTTCCTTCCTTCCTTCCTTCCTTCCTTCCTTCCTTCCTTGTCGTCTGTGTTCCTTTCCTGTCCTGTCCTGATCTTTCAGTCCTTTACACATTCATGACATTAATTCCATCCATTTCATGTCATTTAGTTCATTTCATTCATGCAGTTCACTTAAGTTAATTTCCTTCAGTTCATTTCATTCATGACACATCATTCATGTCATGTCATGTCATTGTGTTCATTCCATGCATTGAACTCACTCCAATTATTGTATTCATTCCAGTCATTCCGTTCATTCCATTCCGTTCCATTTATTCAATTCCATGACCTTCTTTATTCAGTATGTCTGGCTGTCTGTTTATTATTGTGTTATTATCATTTGAATTATCTAGCTCGGTATGTTTGCTCATGCATGCAGTTCTTTGTACATGTTGTTTTTCATGACTTCACTTATTTGCATAGTTACTTATTTTCTGTAGTTGTATTGTACGTCATGTCTGTATTAATGTGTTAGTTTACTTAGTTGTGTATTAGTTAGATTATGTTTGATTCATTCATGTTTGTTTACATATGTTTGTTCATTTAGCTGTTGTCTATTTCTCTACGTATGTATTGAATTACTTACTTGTTGGTTTAGCTATTAGATGTATTCATCTATGTATTTGCTGACGTATTTCCGGTGTTCGTAGCTTCATTCCTTCCTTGCTTGACTGGTCGCGTGTCTTCGTTTGTTGTGTTGCCCAGTAATCTTTCCATTATTTGTTTACTTATTTCATTCTTCATCACTTCATGTTGCCTCTCTCTTTCATCATTCTGTCGTTCTGTTTCTCTTATCTCTCTCTCTCTCTCTCTGTCCCTTCCTCCCTTTTCTTTGTGCGTTCACCTACTCCTCTGCAACTCTTCCCATCCTGCAATCGACAGCATCCGGCTATGTTCAACACACTTGCCAGCTCATCACATAGACAAATCAATGGTTGACCCCTTGTCTCTGTCGGTGATTGACGCGTGACGGAAATGCAATGCGCAACATGGGGTCGAACATGGCCTCAATCGTCTCAACCTCCTCCGGCGTTTCCTCCTCTCCTGGTGCAGCACGTGCTCAAGTGTGGCCCCTTTCCTAAACATGGCCATTTGGACACCTTTTCTTCTACGCCGAAAAGAAAGAAATGAAAGGGGCAAACAAAGATATATCGTCGCATGGGCAACTCCTCAAAACATCGGGCGGGTTTTCCCTTCAGACATTTAGACCCACCCAAAAAGACGGGTCGCCCCCCCCCCCCAAAAAAAAAGAAAAAAGAAAAGAGCACGGATATGGCCATGGGTCAAAAGCCCGGTTAGCCCCCAGTGAACATCCCAATCCCCACTAAAATGGGTTCTAAAATGGGTGGTGAATTCACCCACCGACCAAAATGGGATCCCATTGATTTGGACTGCCATATCCCGCGAAACCCAGTAGAATCAGAGGTCTGCCATTTTGAACCACCAATTTTGGAGCCGTTGATTTTGACCACCACCGCCATCTGACGCATCTTCTCTTGTCGCCTTCCCCAAAGCCGCGGCGCCACCAGGCGGTGGCACCGTAGCCTCGAGCGCATCGATCGCTCTGCCGCTTCTTCCGGGGGGGGGGGAGTGTCCTTCTTGCTCATAGCGTCAAAGGGCAAAGAAATACAAAATGGGCCTAGCACGGGAAAATCAAAAGGTCATTTCAGCTCCAAGTGAGCTTCTTGCTTCCCAACACCCTTGGTGATCCAGAGCCTGTGAAGCGTACCATGTTTTCTGGCGAGCCCGGATGGCGCATGGATGGGCTTTTGAAGGCACGCGCAACGGAAGCGCGAGGTCCCGCAAACAGGATCCTCCCAGGACAGCCAAGGTTCCATGTTTGGTGGGATGTCCTGAATCCAACTGCCGTGATGTGTTTGTCGGTAGCCCGTTTGGGGTGGCTTTAAAGGAAAACTGAAATGACAACCTACGTTGGCGTGACCGTGTACCGTTTACATAGCTTACTCAAGCTGCCAGTCATGCTGCTTGGCCGGCACCGGGCAACAGATACAATTGGCATTGGTTTCGCGACGACATGTGTGATTCCTTTATGACATCTTCATATTTTCTGCATCCAAGACATTGTTCGCGAATTGGTCGAAAATATCCCCATTCGTCAAATGGTACAAGTACCATAGGACCCCCAATTAACCCCCTGTATTTGGGCAAAGGAGATGAGTAACCCGAAGGGAATTGTGCCAACTTTTAGCCAACTGAGATGGTTTCCACTGTGCACTACCCCCGACCACTCAACGAGGGTATCCCTTTGTATAGTGGCTATGGTCCTTCTCACCAAACCCTTAGAAACGGTGTTGGGGGTGGAAACCATCTCAGATTCACCCAACTGTCATGTGTCCCATGTCCCAACTCGCCTTATCCATAATTAATTGTTTAGAGAGGGTACCTTCCCATTTAATTTCGTTTCAAAAGGGGTTTACATCCCGCAAACCAATCCAAACCACCCGTTGGCCTGCCCGCCAACAAAGACATCGCAATCATGTCAGCAACCACGGCTACCTCCCGACACAGCCAAGCCGGACTGAAATGAACCTTTCAATCAAAACCCAAGAAGACTTTCGCTGAGATATTGCCTCGGGTACATGCTGGAAAACTGTGGTTGCGAGGCTGAGCCTTGCAATCCTGTCCGGTTGTTGCCTCACGTGGCATTCCTGCTGTATCTGGAACCCCCAAGTGATCATGGGTGATCTCGTCTTAGCGCCAGGGTGTTTGCTCAACAAATGCAGCGTGTACGTGCCAACTCGCCTTGCCGCCCAAGCAAGCCCCACGGTGGATTGGACAAAAAGAACGAGACACCGTTTGGTGGATGCTTTTAAGCGGAACCCCTCGAACTCCAAAGCTCATTGCTGGAGGTCTAGCACTGCAGTGGGTGGATCTGTTCCAAGTTTCTTTTGCTTCAGCGAAATGTTAAGCACATTGGGCTCAAACATGAACACGGGGGCCCAGGCTGCCCAGGCTCGCGAAGAAACACGGGGTCTGGGCAATCAGACATTGTGAAGAAGCCGAAGGGAATACCATGACACAAAACAAAATTCAAAACCTTGTGGCAGCAGCAGGTTTCTTGTGCAACATGGCATTTCATCATTCGGTTTTGAGACATTTGCGGCATGCCCCACCCCCGAGGAGACAAGGCAGATTGCTTGCTGCACACTCTAGTGCTGTGTGATGGATGAACCTTTTTAGGCAAGTGTCGTTGGGAATTGGGCAAGTTGAACAAAATATGACGGCATCGGACAATATGCAAGCATGAACGACAGTAATCGAAATGGCTCCATCCTTGTTTTGGACCCACCGCAGGCTGAGAATGTGCTTGTTTGTTCAAAGGGGTCTAGAATAGGAGCACCACCCAAGCCAGATCGCCTGGCCTAGCTGACCCCACTGCCCATTCCAAGGAACGTCCGCGCTTCCGGGAACGACGGCTCTTTACGGTGTCCTCGTGATCCTGCCCCGACCGAGACGAAGGGTGCCGCCGCCCCGTGCCCAGTGCCGACGCTCCGTGCCCGAAAGCCCCGAAACGAAACGCGGCCCAACAGCCATGGTCTCCCCGCTTCTTCGGGACAGGCCTCGGCATTTTGGTCAACCCAAAAGTCATTCTTGAGAACCAGATACAATGGGTCCAAGGGTATGTGCGCTTTTGGTAAAATAGATTGCACTGGTAAATTAAATGTAAACGATCTAAGCCAGTGAAATCATGTTGAACCAAACCAACCTAAGGACTCCTAGGGAGACTCCCGGCCTCACATGAGACTTTGCAGGTGTAGGATTGCTTCTTCTCGCTGACTTCCTTGGCGGATCCAAGTTGGGCCACGTGGAAAACATGCGACATGGGTGGATGTCTTTTTTGAGTACACCAACTTGCCGCCTGGGTTTGAAAGGAAACAAAATAGAGAGAACTACCATTTTCAGGGTCCCCCCCCCCAATTTTGACATTTATTTCATTGATCTCTTCCACCCTTTGTCACAAGAAGTCAACGCGCAACTGCGCCCCAGCCCTCCTTGGAATCGAAGGGATCAGAGTACCTGGTCCAGCGTGCCAGTGAGCCAGCCCCGACTTATACGTCGAACCAACCCTTTTTCTTCGGCGTGTTCATGCGAATGTGAGGGGATGAGCTAAAGTCTGAGCTCATGAATGGTTCTCAACAAGCGGTCTTCCATGGTCTTCCACAACCCTCCAGCCGGCTTCCATGCTTTAACAAAAACATTCAACCTCCTGTCTGATGCGCAAGCCTGCCGGCAAAAACCTTCTGTGTGAACCGCGCTTGCAGGCGAAGCATCCGAATCCTTGAAGATACAGCTGTCAATGCCCACCTGAGATCGAACGCAAGACCGGTCGCGTGGAGTGTAGCCAACATACTCTCCAGCAGGTCAACTGGGAACCCTAAAGCAGATTTTGTCCAAAAAGACTCTTCCAGAAATGTCACTTTGCGGTTCCGTGTTCATCTGCAAGGGGGAAGCGCAAATGTCCATGCGAAGAATGACCTTTGAGATGCCCAGTTGTAGGATTCCCGTCCAATGACAACACGTGCAGACATGTGTATATACATATATATGTATATACATATATATATATATATATGGTCAAGCCTCCCTCTGAACTACCTTTTAGATCCTGAAGTATGCCTGGCACCGTGTTGTTTTGAACGATTGCAGACGGATACTTAGAGTCATGAACGTGTATGGAGAAACCCCTGACCTTGAGGCATTCCACGTTCAGTTGGGCATGCAAAAGCATATGTATTTTCCGTGGTGTCTTGTGTTACACGCTTGAAAAGTAAACGAAAGTTGGCACACTATGCAAGCTAGACTTGACTCAGGCTCCTCCTGAAGCTCCTGACAAGAAGGGAGGGCGGAAGTTCAAAAATATGAAAATAGCATAGTTTATCTCTCTCTGTTGCTGTCCTCTCTCTCTCTCTCTTTCTCTCTCTCTGTTTATCTCTGTCACGCTGTCTCTTTCACTTCCTCTGCTCTCTTTCCCTTTCTCTCCTTTCTCGCCCCTCTTACTCTTTCCCTTTCTCTCTTGTCATTGTCATTTTCTGCCTTCAACCCTGAACCTATCTGACGTTCGATCCATCTATCTCTGTCGATATGTCTATCTATCTGTCCATCTAGTCATCTATCGACCGGTCTGTGTATCTAATCCATCTACCAACCTACCTGCCTATTTATCTGTCTATCTAATCTAGCATAACCTAACCCAAGATATTCTATCTAATATATTCATCCTATCGTATCCTATCCTGCCCTATCCTATCTATCTAGCCTACCACATCCATCTAATACATCTGATGTATCAAATCTACCGGTATCTATCTTTCTAACTATCTACCGATATACTTCTCGTCAACCAATCAATCAATCACTCACTCACTCAATCAATCAATCAATCACTCACTCAATCAAACAGTTCATCAGTCAATGAGTCAATCAATCAATCAATCAGTCAATCAATCAAACAGTCAATCAGTCAATCAGTCAACCAGTCAATGAGTCAATCAATCAATCAATCAATCAATCAACCAACCAACCAATCAATCAATCAGTCAATCAATCACTGAGTCAATGAGTCAATGAGTCAAAGAGTCAATGAGTCAATGAGTCAATGAGTCAGTCAGTCAGTCACTCAGTCAGTCAGTCAGTCAGTCAGTCAGTCCAATCCATCCATCCATCAATCCATCCAATCAGCCACTCAATCACTCAATCAATCAACCCATATCGGTCTATCAATCTATCTAATGGTCGTGTTGATCTATCCAATCCATCCAATCTATCTCTCCATCTTTCCAGTTCACTGCCGATCAATCTCTGTTACTCAAAAATATAGTGGATTGTGTTGAAGTTTGCAGCTGGGACAGAACACAGGCAGGAATGATATGCAGCAAAAGGTAGATCATTGGGAGGGGCTCTGCATGCATATATATATATACATATCTATTTCCACATGCTGTCATCATCCCCTCTACAGTAGATGACGTATCTACAAAAAGCGCAAAAACATGGTTTTTGTTCACTTTAAAGGGATTCCCTTGGTATCACAGAACGTTGTGTATGAAAGTGCTCGACCCCCATTTTGTGGCAGTTGATTGGTTTGGGGTGAACACCCCGTGCTGAGGCGCGAAAACTACAAAGGCAGGCGTGGACTTCAGGTTTGTTCCGTCCAGCGCGCGCATCTGAGCACGCACGTTGGACTCCTGGCGTCTTTTTCGTTGAAGCCCGCGCCTTGTGGAAACCAAAAAGGGGGAAGCGATGATTTTCTCAGTTGCCCTTCAGGGCCTGAAAAGGCAAATGAGTCTTCCAGGAACCCTTGTGCAAAACTCTATGTGTTTGTGTTTTTTTTTGCGGTGGGGGGGGGGGGGGCGGCGGGGTAAGAGGTGATCACCTTTTGGGGTACCAAAAAGTGGAAACTCGGTCAAAAGGTCAGTTTGCGGGGAAGTGAATTTGGGGGATCCCCTAATTTCAGAAGCAACCCATTAGGGCAATTCATTATCTGCAAATTGTCCAAAAGCTCAAGTAAGAATTGAATCCCCAAGTAAAGGACCTTTATCACGGTGAGCTTGTGCAAAACCCGCGAATCGGTGAGCTCGCTGTCAAATAGGCAGGACTCATTGTATTTCGCAAGCTTAAGGAATTGCCAAGGGAAGCTGCATCATGGCGGACTCGATCCCCATTTTGGCCAGTCAAAATAACCCATTCAGGTGCAATGTGAATCTCAGAAGCCATCAAAACCTACAAATTGGGTGGTTTTTGTGTTTGTTTGGGAGACTTGGGCTGTCCCCTGGCCCCTCCGAGTGAACAGTAGGCCGACAATTAAGACCTACAACTAATTTTGACAATGACCGATGTGGGCCCATTTGATGCGAAACCCAACTCATGCCACTTGCTCATGTCATCTGACCGGCGCTTGCCGGCCCGCTCCTCCAACCTGAGATCCTCAGATTGGCAAGCGTACCCTCCTAATTGTGTGGCAACAAAAGTGAAGTCCCATTGCTGAAGGAAAACGAGATGGTCCCCCATGTTGTTCCAAACTTGGCCAGCGGCGTCTTCATACTAATATGATATGTAAATCTTCCAGATGTCAGTCTTGCCGCATCTGTTTCGCACAACCTTCTAGTCACAAAGAGGAACTGGAATTTGCGAGCGCCATTTTAAGACCCCCCCCCAACAAAAAAGAAAAAAACACAGTCTCCCCGCCCTCTTGGATAAGGGGCACGCCCCTTCAATCAAGGTGACCAATGTAGGACATGCCGTTGAAATGTGCCAGCATCGACCAGTTGCTTTCTCCTCTGCCTGGCAAATGCCTCTGGAGCTTTGCAGCTAAGGGGCTTCCCAGCGGGATGAAATGGTGACGGTGCCCTGGCCCTCTTGAAGCTCCAGCTCTGCCTCACGCTCACATCCGATCCGATACCCGGGTTCCGTTTATCCAGCTTTCCCTACAAGAGGAGTTGCCCGATTCACCCATCTATCAGGAGGGGAGCCATGAACGAACTTCCATGGCTGCTCTCCAATCTCATTCTAAGGAGGGAGTTGTTTGGCCAACACTGCCTCCTTCACGTCAGAGACCGGCAAGGAGACGAAGCCTGGGCGAAGGCAGTCACAAGATTCAAGCCCTCTGCCAATCCTCTGTGCCTTGGGAGGGTCCCAGTTCCAGCTCTAGCCTTCCCCACTGAAGGAATGGAACCCCCTCCCCCAACTCCATTGTCAAGGGATGGGACCTTAAAGATACGTCAGCCGGACTGCACCTGTCTGCCAAGCGCCGGTGTGTGCGCTGCACCCTCGCAACGTTGCCATTGCCTCTTTCGGGGGATGGAAACCTTGCCCCTCTGCAGCCAGCTTGCCCAGGGCTGCGTCCTGGCTGCGCGAACCCACCATGCCACCCCGAAGCCCCGAAATGGAAACCCGTTGGAACCCTTGGCAACAACCGCACCACACCACCAGGAATCCAATCCAGCAACTCATTCATAGAACTCTACGGAACCCTATTCAGCAACCACTCCATGGAACCCCCCGCACCTCCTGGAAATGTCCGGAACCTTTTTGAGCAATCGCTTCATTGCGACCCTCGAAAAGCCTTCCGGAAACTTCCAGCACCCTCCTGAACCCTACTCAGGACCGCTCCGGAGCTTGCCTGGACAAAAAACCCATAGCTTTCAGCCTTTCAAGTTGACTTGTCAAATTGGAGAGCGCAGGCCCCATTACATCTCCTAAGCTTCCTTTTTCCAGCAAGTATACAGGGAAGGAAGTATGATGAACAGCTGAACATGAGCCAAAGCAACGAAATCCGGCGTTTGGTAGGCTCCGCGGAAGATCCAACGCCCGACGATTTGCCAAGCAGGCATCCTCACCATCGGCTGTGACTAGTGCTCAATAAAGCAAACATTCTGAACAATATGTGAGCAGCATGCGTGAAGCTCAAAGCAAAGTGCGCTTGCAGCAGTCGGTATCGTAGCAGTGCGCACTGGTGTTGGTTCCATTGGATCCATGGAGCGGTGGGGGAGGCTTCCTTCCGGAAGGCTCCAAGGGTTTCATGAATCCAGGGTCTGGTTGTATGGGGGTTTGAAGGGGATTCCGGGGTGAGCGATGGGATTGGGTGCCGAGGAGTCTTTGCAGAGCCGCTGCGTCCAAACGGATTCCATTTGTTTGGTCCAGTGGTTGCCGTTGGGGTGCCTGGGCTTCAAACAACCCCCGAAAGGTGCCTTTTTTTGCAGTTGCACTGGAAGTCCGGGGTTTGGGGCGGATCCGTGAAGATTGCAACATTCGCCCAGAATGAGGCTTTGAAAGTGTCGGAAAACAAAACAACTGGGAAATACAAGGACTTGGTCGAGTTGATGTCGAAACAACTAGGGGGACGTTAGGCAAGGGCAAGCTACCCGACTAGGAGCACAGCTCCTCCGTGTACGGATTCTCGTCATAGACTTGAAGCAGCAGCTGCTGCTCGCTGCGGGAGTGCACCAGGAACTGGTGGCTGGCTTCCTAATGAGGGTAAGCAAGGAATGGAATCGCAGGTTGAATCAAAGCGTGGTCGAATTTGATTAGAGGGGTGTCCCGTCTTTACGTCCAAGGAATTGATACGTGATGCGCCGTGTGCGAGCGTGGCACTGGCGTCCGCTAGTGAGCATCATGATGTCAAGACGTTCATGGCCCCTAGTAACCAAGTAAAGGAACCAGTCTCTTCACCATGGCACGCTTCTGAATCTGCAAATTGCAGTTCAGCCTCTGCCTCCGTCCAGCGAGGATTCAAGTTCTGAGGCCGGGTTGGCGTACCTAGGCTGCAGCAATGATCCCCCGGCGCTTCATTTGTAGAGGGATCTCTTTTGGGCACTTCCCCTGTGGGTTCCAACCAAATTGCAGGGAGGTAAAACCGCCAAACCCCAGCCCTCGGAAACGCACCTGCGCAAGTGCTGCGAGTTGCGGCTGGGGGTCGAGCTCTGCAGCACGCCCACACCCAGCAAGAGGGTCCCCTATTTTGAGACACGCCCATCCCAGCCATCCGGTTTGGGTTTGTTCGTCGCTTTTAGTTGGTTTGGTGGGGGTGTCCATTTCACCCACAAGTTTAACTTTTGGCAGGGGATCTGAGGACAGCCCAGGCAAACAGCATCTGGTGTGAATTCGACTTTGTGACTTGAAAGGGCCTTTTTGGTGGGCATCAGTCAATTGTAATTGATCATTGTGGCGGTACTCACTTTCTGTTAGTTGTCGTGCCCGTGGAGGCTAGATTCATTTGCAAGGCATGACATTTTGTTTGCCTTCACGTTGCTTATGGCTCCGAATCATTGGAGCTCCTTTTGCCAAACCCTTCCTGGCGGAAGGGCGAGCACTACATCGCTTCGAGTTTCCCACTGAAGAGTGGCTGCACGTGGAGCTCTGACAACAGAGCTGGTGGAGAAAAAGGAAAGCGACCAGTGGCAGTCAGCCCCAACGCCGGTTGCCAGTGCTAGATTGTATGCACCTGCCGAAAGTAGCATATACACATTATTTTGTGTGACTCATAACTGCATGAACGATTTCCATTTGTGCTTGGCCAAATTGGGCAGGTCTGGCTGTCCGAGGCACGCCAAGAACTGCCTCCCAGAGAAAGCTTGCAGTATGGGTCGGAACTTGGCTGGGAGAGGCCGAAGGGCAGTGCCATATCCTGCGCGCCGCGGGAAACACCTGGAAACACTCCGTCCTCATGTGGTCCAGTGAAATGCAAGGCCCTCATTGCTAAGCTTCTATCCAGTGAATGTTCGAAGTTTCCAGGCTTCACTTCTCCACCAACCTCATGTTCTCTTTGCCTTAAAAAGGGACCACACTTTTGGCAGAGTCAGTTCCGATGGGTATGCCAGGCCCAAACGTCACAAGTGACCGGCCTTGGCCGCCAATTTGCTGGCGCTGTGCACCACCACTGTGATGACGCCTTCTGGGAACACGTGACCTCCACCGGAGCCACGGTCATGCCTTGTCTCCCCAGGAGGACCTATGGGACAACTAGACCTCGTCCTCTGGTTTTTGTGGGAAACTTCGTTCATCTTCCTCCCGAATGAGCCAAACACGAATCAGTCGAAGTTGAAACTTTGAGGCGCTGTGCAGCTTCTGGGAAGTTGTGGAATCAACCAACGCGGCATGTGGCTGGCACCCACAGGTGCAATGATGCACCTGTTAAGAGCATCACTTTTGTTACAACAAATGACCTGATTCAGGAAGAAAACGGGAGCTGGGTGTGTCTTCCTTTAGGGGACCCCCAAAATGGTGGGTGTCCTTTTGTTTTCCCTTTCAATCCACAAAAAGTGGACACCCTCAAAAAGGGACATAACCACGTGAAGTTGAAAAAGAGTAGAACTCAAAGCAACTGGCAAGCAAGCATGCCTGCGTCGAACCAAGCATCCTCGTTGGTGACGTCAAGCAGCACCTTCCGACACAAGCTTACGCCGCTGCATGTGGCAGCATAGTGTGCTTGCAGCACGCCAGCCGCTTCGCAGCGTGACAATGCATTTTGCTGATTCCTCTCGGTCGCAACCCTTGCTCGCAGAAAACGAAAATGCAACCGGAATGCTGTCGGGACATACATCAGCAAGGCTTTGGTCAAAGGAAACCCCAACATGCGCACGGCCAGCTGTGGGAGACGTTCAACGGCGCTGAATGGGAAGAATCTGGGAACATGCTAGACGTACGTGGGAATATACGTGCAAAGCACTTGTGGCTTCCACCAAAAGCATAAAACCACAACGGGCAGCTGAACGCTGGGCGTAAAAGCGGTCTAAGGTGGTCAAATCGGCCTGCAATACCATGCATCCTCGGACATCTGAAAAATCCAGCAAAGCAGTGACAATTGATGTTGCCCAGGTTTATCAACCTTGCCAGTCAAATGAGCCAAATAGCGTTCCGGCAATGGTTTTTGGCTCCGTCAACATTGGGCACCCCCACAATGGTGCTTGCCTTTTCTTTTGTTTTCTTCACCAAGCCGAAAAGGGTACCAACACAAAAAGAAGTAAGCCCGGGCGGCAAGCCCGGAACCCTCAGAAATGGCCCGGTTGCTCAATTGAACCACCACGGCCATGGCTCCCTGAATACAAATCCTCCTCGTCCAGTCCAGTAGCTGGCCCCCTCTTGGCCCACATCTAGAGCCTAGCGCATGCGGACAGTCTTGTCAGGTTCAGTTTCATATTTCGCCCACCCTAAAGCATAAAGATCCGCCGCGGCGCCGCCGCGACCGTGGGGAGCACGATCTGCTCCGCCAGCTGCTTCTGGATGATGTCCGCGAGCAATCGTTCCAGCCAGGACAAAGAGACCTCAGCACATAGGTGTCCTTTTAGGGGAAAGAGATGGCCCTTTTGGATGATGAAGCCACCAGGTAACCCAGGAATCGCCACCCATCCATTTATCTAGCAAAACAACCCAAAACGGACACCTATGCCGCAGCAAGCCAGGCCTTCGGTTCCTATAGCCTGCAAAGGCCAAGCCGAATCACCTGAAGGCCTGGGCAGAACAGTGGATTTCCCATGGGGCAAAGGTGGGGGAAGCCATTTGGCCGTGGGTCAAAAATAGGTACCCAACATGGAACCCTGCAAATAGCAACATGGACTAAAACATGCAGTCTTTCCAGTGGTTCAATTTTGACCCACTCCCATTTGTCGCTGACGTTAAAGAGAAGCCTGGCCAAGAATCGAAGGGTGCTGGGAACAGTGAGCTCAAAAACTACCAGGAGCCTCAAAAACCGATGAAAATGTCATACCTACAAAAAAACACGATGTTTTAGTCAGGGTACGACATTTTTACAGGTTCTTGAAACCCTAGGTAGTCTCTGGACGCCACTGAAGTCTTTCAGGGAGAGGATGGCTGGTCAAGGCACCATGGGAACTGATTGCTCCGGGGTTATTTCATGCCGCTGGTCTGCTGCCCCGCTGACTTGACGACAATTTGCCAAACCCTGACACCAATTTATTTTTTCACATTTGGTAGGCGCGCAACTGTTGTGTTGCTGCCATCTCAGTTTTCAAGCCCATCCTTGTCGACAATTAGTGGTCACGTCTGTTTTTTAGAACGGCAAGTGCACGCGTTTGGGTTTTGCTGTTCCCTGGCCAGGCAACAAACCCCGGCGGATTGCCTGGCACCTGAGAAATCAGCTTCTCTCTTTGGCGGTTTGTTATCTTGAATTTGCTTGAGTTTACTGAAAAAAACACACACATATTTCCGGTAGTGGTCGAAGTTGCGGATTCACGGATTCCATTGTGGCTTGACCCAACCCCTGCGTCAAAGATCGAATTTTCTGGTGCGTCATATTTAGCCAGCCAAAGAATATACAGACATAAAAAAAATAAGTACATAAGTAAATACATAAACATATATATATATATATCAGCCCCCCCGACAAATCGCTGATTTACGTTGTTCTGGTTATGCTGAGGTTCGCGGCGGGAAAACAGCCCAAAAAATGTCGAAATCCCCACCCCACAACTGAGAGAATCCCCACACCAGTCTACTCGGTAGCCTTTCCAGTTAAGGGAGCCATTCGCCGCCTTTATGGCGGGTGCTTGGTGTGTCATTCAGCGGTGACACGTCAATGTAGATGCCAAAGTGAGCGCGGTGGGCTTTCATCCTGCCCCATTTGAGTGTGCTTCTTGAGGGTACCCTTTTGCGGGAACCAAACGGACAACCACACTTTTTTAGGGCCTTTTTTTGACGCGTATTGCAGCCAGGATGCCCGAACACCAACAAGCGTGCCGTCCAGGGTCAGAACAACTTTCGGCACATCCGCAAAGTAGAAGGAGATGCCGGTGAAGAAGGGTGGCCTGCTCAAATAGCATGCTTGCAAAGCAGTAGACACCCACCCCCACTAATCCACCAATTTGACTACTCCGCTCCCATCACCAGTGATCAAACTTGATGCTCCCATGACAATGAGGACCCGACCCAAAACAATTAGGTCAAACGACAAAAATGAACGGGCCCCCAAAGACCAAAAAATAGACTGCCTCGGCAAGATCTGCTGCAAGCAAACGTCCAAGCGGCCCTTCACCAGCACATGCCTTAGATGCAGCGCGCGTTTTCGACTTTGTAGCAACACGAAAGGGTAAAACAGGACGATGGCTTCCTTGATTAACAAGTCCAGAGGTGAGTCAAACAAACTCCAGTCCAAGCCGAAGTCCATCGTTGTTACTCCGGTGGCCGTGCACTTGTTGTTGTTACTTGGTCAAGGGAAACCATGGAGGTCCCAAGGGACCCTTTGAGGACCCTTCAAGATTTCTTGCAAACACGGCCGGGTTGTTTTTTTCAAATAATGACCGTTGAATCAGCCTGGGTCTCTATTGGAGAAATTTGTTTTTTAAGGGACCCACGCACAGGTTCCGCGCGACCCCAAATGTCTGCCTTTCTTGTGGGTAGCCTTCCTTGGGTTGGTTTAAAGGGAAACCACACAGAGACCCACCTGCAAATGGGCGCGCACAATGGAGGGGAACCCCCAGTCTCCTTTGGCTTCCCTAAGAAAGCCAGGGTTCTCCCCAAAGAGAGGCCCAAACCACAGCCACGTCTCACGTCTTTTCGCCGAAGATGCTCCGCGCTGAGAGCGGCCCCGGGCGCGGTAAGGGCCACGTCCACATCCGCATCCCAGGCAACCAGGCTGGAGACCTGAGAATCCCATTAGTTCTGGGCTCCTTTGTGCCTCACGGAAAGGGGGGCCCTGAAAATGTTTGTCATTTTCGGGGTTGAACATGAGATTGCTCTCTTTTGAGGGTCAGCCTGCGGTCGATTGAATTGGCTCCTTATAACATTATGCCCCCTTCGAGCAATACCCCACCAAAAGGGGATACTCTCATAGCCAAAAAGTTATCTTTGAATCCCTAAAGGAGACACAGGACCCCTGTACTTCCCTGCAGATCCGCATGGAACGTGCAAAACTATCGCCTTTGGAGGAATCGCGCTTGGGGGACACATTTTTGGGTCTGATGTCGATTTGCCCTGTAGGGGTGCAGGAATCTTAGTGCTTGCCGAGTCAAAGATTCGAAATCGACTGCAAAACCAGAATGCAGTTCCACGAATATCCAGGAATCTTGGCCCTCTCCGTAAACAGGATCCCGAAAAGAGAGTGCCCCAGATTCCTCCAATGAAGACTTTTGGGATTGTCAGCGCCAGGAGAGCAGCACTTTGCGAGGCGAACCAAAAGCTGACACCTTTGCCAGAAAAGCCAATACTACTTGTTCAGGTGTCGCGTGTCGTCCGTGGCCCCCCCAAGCTTGCCCACAAAAAATTATAAACAGGCAGCAAAGCATCCCGGGGCTCCACACTTTGACATACCCAAAAAGGGGGTTCTCCCGAAAAAAAAGAGCCCTCCAAATGGGTGTCTGTTTTTGAGCTGGGAGTCCACTCTCTCAAGCCCTGCCTTGAAGCTCCTTACTGTGTCTGCCTTGTTGGATGCCTGCATAAGCCGCTCCACATCTAACCTGAGCACTGCTTTGACACATAGAGCTCTAACCCCCAACTAACATGGAAGCCAGGCTACCAGTGCCCCTTAAGGATAATGGTGGCGAACAAAACAGGCCGGCCGCTCAGATCTCATGGGTAGAGCTCTCTTCCAGTTTGGGTGGAGTCAGCAGGCTTCTGCACTCGGCAGGGTTGTATCCTGGCCTTGTTCAGCTCGCCTCTGCATCTAGTGTTGTGCTTAACTACTTTAACCTGGAGATGTTCTCCTCCCCGACATTCGGTGTTCTACCTGTTTTGGGCGTTTCGTGTTGGATTTATGCTTGTTTGTGGCTTGTTGCGGGTGTTTGCGGCAATTATCAGTGCGCGGAATGTGCGGCCTTTTGTGGGTGCTTGCGCCTCACGAGATGTTTGCGGCAATTTGTGGTCGTTTGCGCAAATGGGTGCCAAGCCTAGAACTACCAGGAACTCCTCGGCAAAGGAATCTCTGGGCATCTGCATTTGCGTGTTGCTTGTGTCTTTCAATGAAACGAATTAATGTCAGGGAATGATTAGTAACCCCCCCCACCCCTGATTGAAGGTTTTCCCTCCCCCCCGCCTTCCAGGTTCCCTCCAACACTAAGCTAAAGGACCAAGAAATGTTTGGGCCCTCCGAAGACCCCCCCCCCCCTCGGATCAAAGGTTCACCCCTGCCATCCTCCTTGCCATAAAAACCCAGGCAAACCTTCTTCTTGTGAACGGGCTCCCCTTTAAACAGCTCCAGCAAACTTGCCCCCAAACATTCCTGGTTTCCACAAAAAAACTGGGCCACCAAACCAACGATTCCCGTACATACCCTAGAACAAGTTTTACAAGGTCACAAAGGGAACCCCCCCTTCAAGGGCCAGACCCTCCTAATAACCAACCCCCCCCCCCCGATTAATCAGGGGGGTCCCCAGCCCTGCCAAAGAATCGGGTGGTTTCTTTGGTTTTGAAAGGGCTCCCCTTTGAACAGCTCCAGCAAACTTGCCCCCAAACATGCCTGGCTTCTACAACAAACCGGGCCACCAAACAAAAGAGTGTTTTGCATACCCAAAGCCGCTCAAAATCCATGAAAATCCTCAAGCCTCAAGTCCCTTCATCCAGACCTCAAGCTAGAGCCCCAAGACTTTGCTCCTCCCAAACCTTGCCGACCTTCACGGGGGGAGAGGCAGGGGGAGGGGGTTTTCTGATTAGGGGTAACTATGAATGGGAAATGCCCAGTGGCACTATAACTTAGGGGCAATGTGACTTAGAAGGAATGGTTGACGCAGCTTAGACTAAGTAAGTAAGGGCATGCGGCATGAATGTGTTTAGTGTCATCTACAGCAATCTAACCCGCTCAGTTTATAAGAGCTGCTTAAACATTGAATGACGCATTCTTGAAATGATCGGCTCATCAAATGTGTGTCCTCACTTCGGTCAACAAAAAAAGATACTCCGCAGGTTAACATGACTCCCTCTGCAGCACGTCCTTAAGGTTTTTGGGGGTGCCCTGAGCTGCGCATCCTTCCGGAAAAAAACAAAAAAAGCTTGCTGATCTCCTCCTGCGCTTTTTGCTGGCGCAGCGGCTGCTCCACCTTCAAGGCGGAGTCCCCGAAAGAGATGCGCCCGAAGCCCAGGGACTTCAGAAACCAGGGCACCCGCGTCTGGATCGCCTCCTGCGCCCACGTCCGCGCGCGCACGCGCGCAAACGCGCCCTATCCCTCGTTGGAGGAGAACAAGAAACGGATGGGGGGGGGGTATTTGCCCACCAGCCAATGGAAACAAAGAGGTAAAAAAAAGGGTACAAAGACTGCGCCGGTTCCAACAAACCGCTGAAAGTCCGAGCTATTGGAAGCCAACGCGAGTCTTGTCCTCATACCCCTGGGCAACTCCAATGTCGGGCATACCGCTTGAAAAGTCTGGCTGACAGAACGGGCTCTTCCTGCCAGTTGCAAGCGGTATGCCTAGCTGCGCGAAACCGTGCTATTTTTTGCAGATGACATGTATCCCCATGCAATTCGCTTACCAGGATGAAGCCTGCACTGTGTTGCCATGCAGCTTGCTGGGAACTTGGCACCATCGGCAACTATATTTCTCAGGTAAAGGGTGCGCCTCAAGCACTTCATTTCCCGGTTTTCATGTTAAAGCCAATCCAACGGAGGATTTTTTTCTGAGAAAACGAAGGGACCCGGTTCGTTTTTCCCAAACATAACAAGGGGGTCCCGAGTCCCTCAAAACGACCGGCATTCAGTAGCCTTCCTGAGTGGATTGGCAAACAACCAGTAAGCAAACTTTTTGCCACTAAACTGGTCCAAACCCATAAAGTGACTTTAGTCTCCAGTGACTTTTGCAAAAGTCCAACCCAGAAAGTGGCTAAAGTCCACTGCAGTGGCTAAAGTCTCCACCGGATGCTTTTCGCGCGCCTCCACGGTCTCTTTCAGCACGGTCCGGATGAAGCTGGTGATCTCAGGCCACATCTCCTGAACCGCACCACGCTTTTGGTGGTTCCGTGGTCCGGGCGGGGTGTCCTTTTTCGAGTTGGTACGTCTGTTTTTGGAGTTGCTACTTCTTTTTCGGAGTTGGTACCTCTTTTTTAGTTGTTTTTTTGTTTTTTACAGAGAAGCCAAGGGAGAAGAGCGAAATCAATTTTAGGGGGTCTCGGAAAGAATAACACAGGTCAACTGTGGATTGTGTAGGTGGATCTTGGGAGGTGTCACTGTCTCCACCAGAAAAGATCCGGAGTCTCGTCCCGAATTAAACACCCCTCAAATAACTATCATCTCAGTTTGTGCCAGGGGTAGAGAAGCCAAAGAAAGCCAGAGAGTCACTAAAGGAAGCCAAAGGAAGGAGGAAGCTAAAGGAACGCAAAGGAAGCAACGAAGTTGAGGGAAGGTAAAGGAAGAGAAAGGAAGGTCAAGAAAGCTGAAGGAGGCAAAAGGAAGAAAAACGACCGTAAAGGAAGCCCAAGGAGAGAAAAGAAGATACAGGAAGCTAAAAAAACTCGAGTGCCCCCACCCCAAACGAATCCACGATCATCCGGCTTTCCTCTAAAATGGCACACCCTTCAATAAACATTAGCCATGCTAGATCTTCAAGTATGGCAGTATGGCACAAATATGGCCTTATTACAGCTTACCAAGCGTCACTATGCCTTACCAAGGCCTTCCGCCTAGGGACCGCTGCATTCAGGCAATGCTCAGCCCTCCTGCACCGCTGTGTTCAGGAGAGACACTTCTGCCACGTCATTGCTGCCTGCTGGCGGGGAGCTGCATGCTATTGCCAAAGGATACCAGTTAATAATGCCTTTTTATGCGGGTAAACCAAATCTACCCGTACCTACTATTGCCCCGTACCTATTGCCGCTACCCAATGATAGTCTACTCAGTAAGTATCAATCTCAAATGGAAAGATTGGATGTGTCTTTTTTTGACGGTGTACCCCAGTTTTGGAAAGGACACCAACTCGACGTTTTGGACACACAAACACAAACACAAACAAACAAACAAGCAAGCAAACAAACAAACAAACAAACAAACAAACAGACAAAACAGACAAAACAGACAAAACAGACAAAACAAACAAAACAAAACAAACAAACAAACATGCAAACACACAAACAGACACTCACACCGGGTCAGCGTCGGTTGCTTTCTTTCTCGGGGTGTCGATATTCCCATTTTGGACGAAATCCACAAGGGGCTTGTCCTTCTTTGCGGTGCCCGTACTGAGGTTGATTTAGGGGAAACATGCTGGTTTCCCTTTCAAACAAAGCCCACAGAAGGCCCCCCATCTCGCTGCCGATTCTTCTTGTGCACTGCCTGGATCTGGCGCCGCATCCACGGCAGGAACCTGGACACAAATCGAACGTCTGTGAGGGGGAGACTTGCAGGTGGTGCGTTTGTCAGAGAGAGGGAGACAAACAAATTGATAGGCAGGTGGATGCGTAGGTGGTTGGATGCGCGTTCAACTGGGTCCATTCAGCTGACATGCTCAAAGAATAGGTACCTTCTGAAATAATGTTCAAGGAAAGCAACCCTCAAAAGCAAAGAAGAGGCAACCTCAACATGTTCTCTTTCACTGGCCCAGGCGACGTGGGGACGAAATCCACATTCAGTCTTCAGAAGCCAACTATCAAAAGCAGGAAAACACTGGCTCTCTGCTCGGTTGACTGCAGCCTTGGACAACACCGCCTGGGCTAGTAGACAGGGATTCATCCTAGAGGAATTTCCCCCGAATTTCCTGCAGACATTTCTGGAGATATCTTGGACCTGGGTCTCACGCAGTTCTTGGCCATGACGTGTGAGCTTTGGCCATTGCACACCTGGAGCTTGCAACCCAAACGGTTTTTTTCAGAGTGCAACGGGCGGATATCCCAGCCCAGTGGCTTAGACTATCCTCGTGGCCTCGTGGCAGACCCCCATCCCACCTCTTCCCTCCGTCGCGGCTGCGCTGCCAGCAGCACGAAGAGCGACCAGAACAATGCCACCAATCTTTGTGGCAGCAGGATGGACAAGACCTGCAGCCAACTTCTGGAAGTGGACTCATTTTAACATCTGGTCCATTGGAGTTCTGGAAGGCAGTTGAGGCATCAGTTCAACATCTGATGCATGCATTAAGAACTCATTTACCAACATCTTAACAAAGTTCTGCATGTCTTTTGGACAAATGCCTAGGGCGCGCATTGGCTATCGCATTGGCATCTCTCTGCACCGCAGAGACACCGAGCCCGCGGCAAAGGTGGCGATGCTGAGGATGGCTGGCCTCACGGGGTGGCCCTCAGAGCCTCACGCCCGCGGTTTGCCCAGCAGTTTGAGTGCGAACCAAAGGCACGGAGTGTAGTCCTGCAGCAACAGCAAGAGGCCTGAGAGCAACGCATGCGCTTTTTGCTTTTTCAGAAATCCCAAGTTGCCCAAAGCCCAGTAACCCTGGTGAAGAAAGGCCTTTCTCTGGACCGAACTCTTCTTGCAAATAACTTTGTTTAGTGGGGAACCCGCTGAACCAAAAGGGACAAAGCGTGCCACTGAACATCTGGAGGAATCTTGTACACGCTCACAATCCGACAAACATGTAAAAACACTGAATCAAGCCCACTGGTGTTTGATGATGTTCTTGTGACAAAGCTCAGCCATAAAGGGCACTGGTAAATCAGAAGAAGCAACGTGCAAGCCATGCCCTGTATATAAGGCCGCCAATGTGGCAAATTGGCAAATGCCGTTGGACGCCGTATGCATACCCTCTCTTTTTCCCGGACAAAAAACGTTGACCCAGGATGAATACACCTGGTTGATCAATTCCCCCCCTCACAGGTTTACATGGGCTCATCCGGGGTTTGGGGCGGGGGTGCGGAAACCAGCCCAGAAGCCTGCTGAATAAGTGGGTTGTATGCAACCATGGCTCCAACCCGCGTCCCACTTGCAACCTGGGCGTTAACCTACTACTTTCGAAGTAGGATGGCCAGCCAAGTAGACTGGCCATGGCCGATTGCCAAGAAACAAATTCAGGTGCTTGCCCTTTGGCTACAGGTGATTGCCCATTGGCTACCTGGAAGATGACCTACAGGTCAAAAGGAACCTAGCTACTTGGTAGGACGACCATTGTGCCGAAAGTCTCCCGCCTCGCGGCCGCGGCGAGGGAGGCGGGCGCGGCGGGCGACCCGGCCGGCGCTTGAAGAAGGCGACGGAGGCTGCGAGAGCCGCAGCGGCCGCCTGAGCAGCCGGCGTGGAATCTACAGGGGTACACCCTAGCAAATAAAGAAACTGGAAATAGAAACTTGGCCATAGTATGCATACACACACATGCACACACACCTATGTATATCTTTTTTTCTTTATCACTCGCATCCTAACCACTTGCCCCACCGAAGTCCATGAGCATGGAAATAGCCACTCTCCCAAAAAACAAAACCACTGCTACAGTATTTTGATTTTTCGTTTGGCGCAAGAACGCCAAATACTTTACCCACTGGCGCCTGTCACGCGTCTCCTGGCCCAGCCACAGGCTTCGGACTGTCACAGTTGTCCGTCACAGGATCTGGCACATTCTGCTGCCTGTCACATCTGTCTGTCACAGGCTCTGTTACAGATAGCTTCTGTCCCGCTGCCTGTCACAACTGCCTGGCATAGGCTCTGTCGGCCAGCGGGCTGGTTGTGGCGGCCAAGTATCAAATAAAAATCCAAAACTTAAAGTTCGCCTTGAAGTTGCAATGGCAAGTCCCCAAAAGTGCCCCGAGCAAGTCCATTTAACTTCCTTAGCTCTTGTCAGCGTCAAGCGAAACATGACTGTGTCTGTGTGTTCGTGTGCGTGTGCGTGTGCGTGTGCGTGTGCGTGTGCGTGTGCGCGTGCGCGTGCGTGTGCGCGTGCGCGTGCGCGTGCGCGTGCGCGTGCGTGTGCGTGTGCGTGTGCGTGTGCGTGTGCGTGTGCGTGTGCGTGTGCGTGTGCGTGTGCGTGTGCGTGTGCGTGTGCGTGTGCGTGTGCGTGTGCGTGTGTGTGTGTGTGTGTGTGTGTGTGATTGTTTTTGTGCTTGTTCGTGTTTGTGTTTTTGTGTGTTTGTGTTTGTGTTTGTGTGTGCGTGTGCGTGTGCGTGTGCGTGTGCGTGTGCGTGTGCGTGTGCGTGTGCGTGTGCGTGTGCGTGTGCGTGTGCGTGTGCGTGTGCGTGTGGGTGTGGGTGTGGGTGTGGGTGTGTGTGTGTGCGTGTGTGTGTGTGTGTGTGTGTGTGTGTGTGTGTGCGTGCGTGGGTGTGTGTGTGTGTGTGTGTGTGTGTGTGTGTGTGTGTGTGTGTTTTTGTGTGTTTGTTTGTGTTTGTGTTTGTGCTTGTGCTTGTGCTTGTGCTTGTGTTTGTGTTTGTGTGCGTGTTTGTGCTTGTGTTTGTGTTTATGTTTGTGTGTGTTTGTGTATGTGTGTTTGTTTGTGTGTGTGTGTTTGTGTGTGTGTTTGTGTGTGTGTGTTTGTGTTTGTTTGTTTGTTTGTTTTGCTTGTTTTGTTTGTTTTGTTTGTTTTGTTTGTATTGAATGTTTTGTTTTGTTTGTTTTGAATGTTTTGTTTTGTTTTGTTTTGTTGTTTTTGATTGATTGATTGATTGATTGATTGATGGATTGATTGATTTATTGATTGATTGATTGATTGATTGATTGTTTGTTTGTTTGTTTGTGTGTGTTTGTGTGTGTGTGTCTGTGTGTTTGTGTGTGTGTTTGTGTGTGTGTGTTTGTGTGTGCGTGTGTGCGTGTGTGCGTGTGTGCGTGTGCGCGGGTGTGCGGGTGTGCGTGTGTGCGTGTGCGCGTGTGTGCATGCGTGGGTGCGTGGGTGGGTGCGTGAGTGCGTGGGTGCATGGGTGCGTGGGTGCGTGGGTGCGTGGGTGGGTGCGTGACTGAGTGTGTCTGTGTGTGTGCGCGCGTGTGTGTGTGTGCGCGTGTGCGCATGTGTGTGTGTGTGTGTGTGTGTGCGTGCGTGCGTGCGTGTGTGTGTGTGTGTGTGTGCGTGGGTGTGCGTGTGTGTGTGGCTGCGTGCGTGCGTGCGTGCGTGCGTGCGCGTGCGTGCATGTGCGCGTGCGCGTGCGCGTGCGCGTGCGCGTGCGCGTGCGCGTGTTTGTGCGTGTGCGTGTGCGTGTGCGTGTGCGTGTGCGTGTGCGTGTGCGTGTGCGTGTGCGTGTGCGTGTGCGTGTGCGTGTGCGTGTGCGTGTGCGTGTGCGTGTGCGTGTGCGTGTGGGTGTGTGTGTGTGGGTGTGTGTGGGTGTGTGTGTGTGTGTGAGTGTGTGTGTGTGTGTGTGTGTGTTTGTGTGTGTTTGTGTGTGTGGGGGTGTGCGGGTGTGCGTGTGCATGTGTGCGTGTGTGCGGGTGTGCGGGTGTGCGTGTGTGCGTGTGCGCGTGGGTGCGTGGGTGCCTGGGTGCGTGGGTGCGTGAGTGCGTGAGTGGGTGCGTGAGTGAGTGTGTGTGTGTGTGCGCGTGTGTGTGTGTGTGTGTCTCTGTGTGTGTGCGCCGTGTGTGCCGTATGTGGCTACAGGGGGGTTGGTGTGGTCTGATGGAGGGCTTGTGGTGCCATCGCTGTGCTGGGCTGGGGGGAATACAGTATTGCTCGCTGGGGTCTGTGTGTCTTTTCGTGTGTTTTGTGTGTGTGTGTGTTGTATGTGTTGTATGTGTTGTGTGTGTGTGTGCTGTGTGTATGGTGTGTGTGCTGTGTGTGTGTGTGTGCGGTGTGTGTGTGTGTGTGTCAGTGTGTGTGTGTGTGTGTGGTGTGTGTGTGTGTGCGCTTTCGGGCATGAATCCCCTTTCTAAGAGGACCCTTTTCAAACAAAGCAGTCGTGGGGGGGTCCAATTTTGAAACACACCCGCAGGGCGTCCCCACCCCACCTTAGGATGCAAGGGGGTGGACCCACTCTTTCCCACAATGCTGCAATAGAACCATGATTGAATTTCAGGCAGGTTCATCTAAGATGGTTTCCACTACCCCCAAACCGCTACCCTCAAACCACTACCTCCAAGGGGTTAATGCTACGGCACTAGATAAAGGGTCTATATATATATATATACTCCGTCTTCCCCTTCGGGTAGTGGATTGGGGGTAGCGGAACCCATCTCAAAGTCCAGGGATGTTTGTGAAATGTGAGTGCCTTTGAACAAGTATCGTTGCAGCCCACCAGCACAAGCTACTGACAAGCTAGGGAAACCTCGTAGTGCGGCCTCACGTGGCCCTCTGTCAGCAGGTTCTGGTTGCTCCTGCCGGTCGTAAGCTCTTGCCACCATGTCTCCGATAGATTCACAAGCATGTGCCCGCTCATGCGGGATTAGACTCAATGGGAACTTAGGACTAAGACACCCATCCCACTAATCACGGGGTGTCACCTACAAAAGTGAAGGATTCCCATAGGGGACACCCCCTATAAATCAACCAGGGGTTGATTGATCCAGGTTAACAATACCAGGTATTGACCAACTGGTTGCCCCCCTACATGGAATCCGAGAAGGGGGCCTTTTCCGGTGAAGAGTTGAGGCGAAAATGCCATTGCTTTAGGAGACCCCACCCCACCCCCCCCCCCGAATTGCCCGGCGGATGATTTTATGTTAGCGTGCAAAAGGGGGTGGGGGTGGGGGCTCTTTCGTGCCATGGACACGTGCATTTTGCAGCCAAGAACCCTAAGAAACCAACACTCCAGATGGAAGGTCTTAAGGGTACTCCTTGGCACCCAACTTGCCCGTCCTTCTTCTCCGCCTTAGCCAAGCGCGGCAAGGCGCACCTGCGCTGGACGAGTTCGCGGTTGTGGGCGCTCAATCAAAGAGCCTTTCCAGAGCCTTTCCAGGCCCTTTTTTCAAGCGCTTGAACTGATGTCTGTGTTTACATGGGGGAGCCCTGCTCAATGAGCGTTTCGAGCTGGACATATGTGCCATGCTCATAATGGCCGTCGCCCCTAAAATAGGGGACCCCTGTCATGAGCTGATACCATCCCTGCCAGCCCAAGAGGGTGTCTTCACCATGACACATGTGACATGCTCTGCGAAATTTGCAATAGGTCCAAACACGGACAGAAGACTTGGATCCCTCAGCCAGTTTACCCGGACAGGTGGGCTCGCCGGTAAGCAAACGGCAAGCATTGCCATGGCACAACCTGCTGGGCGGCGCAGGCAGGCCCGGCGAAGCCATAGCATGGCGGCAAGACCGCGTTTGTCGAAACGGCTTGAAGGCTTCAGGGGAGTTGGGCAGGAAGGTTGCTGGGGTGGTTGGCAGTTTGTGACTGGTTAGGTAGTTGTTTGGTGGTTTGGTACTGGTCGACCCGCTGTTGATGGGAATGTGATGGCTAGATGACGGGTGGTGGTGCTGGGCGGTATTTGTAAACAAGTTGTGCAAGCGTGTGCCTGTCCCAGTCATACCGAAGGCGCTTGCAGCTGAGTGGAGCATGTTGCTCAGCTCGAGCACAGGGCGTTGGTCAGTGGGGTAGTTTGGCATGCGCGGGGAAGGGGGCAGTATGGGGGACTCAGCCTTGAAGCGTGGGTAAGGACGCTTGGGCATCTTGATGCCTTGTGCCCCGGCAAGGCTAGTGCCAATGGCTGAGGGGGAACAGGATGCAGTCAAGGAACAGGTGCCGGTCGCGTGCACGTCTCAGCACATGAATTCACGACTTGTTTGTTTTGTTCTCTCTCTCTCTCTCTGTCTCAGAAACCGATACGGGACCTCCCAAACCACCAAGAGAGAGCCCACCCTGATAATTGTGCGCGTTGCTCACACACTTTACCATGATCCTGCACTGGGCAACCCTTGAACTTTGACTCTGACATCATGCAATACCGTGCTCAAAGCGATGGCAGGCCTGAAACGCATCGGTTGATGAAGAAGCACCTCCCGCCACGATCAAGCTCTGAATTTAGCGTTGCAGAAAGGCAAGCACGTCTTGACCGACCCCAAAAACAATCTGAAGCTTGCCACTCAAAGTGGTCTTCCATGGTCGTTCGTGGTCTTTCCAACAAGTGACTAAAGTCCCGCAAGCCGCATGCTTGCTGCTTTTCATCCAGGCCTGCCATCCCAGGCGTAGTGGGCGTGGCCTGTGCCGTCGCTTCGAGTCTGCCCTCCCAAAAACCACCCCCATGACAGCGCTGTCGGCCGCAGAACGTCTTTTCCTGCGGTGCTTTGGCCGCTCGAGATCATCTCGCTTGTTTGCCTGAGCCAGGCGCGCCATACGTGCGGTAGCGCAAAAACCGCCAGCCTGGGCATGTTGGAAGCACCATACACCAGACCAGGTATTCCAAAGTATGCGGCGTGGGCTGGAACGAGCCCCTTGGCTTGCCTACCCAATCTCAAACTCGAGGACATACGAGGACATACATACATACTAAACTAAAACCTGGTTGTATAACGGGTATGCATTGAAGGGATATTCGGGGCCCATACTAATGGCCCATGTGATTTGCTTGGACATATTGTCACCGCGTGGAAGGTCATCCAACTGACTGCCAAGCCCTAAAGATAGAATTTCAACTTGTGCTTTGCCTTTGGTTTGGCATTCCCCCACAATTGAAGAAAGGGTTGCGCGCCTGGTAGCAAAACCCCTATGCTTCTCAAACCCGAGAAATCCCTACAAGGGATTGGCCAGAGCCGCCTTATCGGCAGGACATCACAAAGGTCTGCTTGCGGCTGACGCAGCGGTACTGCCGCACCTCAGTGGAAAGCCACTGCATGCCACTGCCATGAAGAAACCCACAAAGTCGGCTGTCTCTTCTTCAAACCAACCCAAAAAGGGTACCGAGCCTCAGGGCTTGATTCCTTTTCTTCAACCATTTTTCTTTTGAAAGGGAAGCGGCGAAGCTACCCGCCCCGAGGGTACTAGCAACCCATCTGCGTAAAGCACCACCATCGCCAAGCTGGCTTCTTACTTTTCCCCTGATGCATCACGCGAAGAATGGTAAGCAAACGATGGTACTTGAACGGGCTGAAATGAGAACACTCTGCAAGACTAAGCAAAGTTAAGCCCTTCGCCATCTCCAGAATCTCCTCTCCCACGTGATGATCGAAGTTGCCGTTGCCAATGGGCACCTTCCAGACATTTGGCGGAGCGACTCGTTTCGTGATGGTTCGTGAAGCCACCCAGAGCACGTGCAACCCAGCACCTTGCCAGCTACACAAATGTTGGATTCGAATTGGCCGCTGCAACACGAGAGTCTCACCCTTACATTCGCGAATCAAAATCAGCTTTGAATGCAATGACGTTGTTGCCAACCGATGCCTAAATTGCGGGACCTCCTTGAGAAGTCATAGTCCCAGCTCAGCAAACTTTTTGGCGAGGAACTGGTTTTACAAGTCCGGCCCTCTCCAAATTAACCCAAGCAGGGTATGAAGTGAAATCCAAGGGTCATGGGATCACGTGAGCAATGTCCATAATCTAGACAGCTCCTTTTTCTAGCAGCTTGATTTAAGAAATGCCACCTGTCCATGTGGCGTACGCGGAAACAAACATGTCACCTTGGACCATGTCCCCGGCCAAACATATGCCCCTTTCCAGCGATCGCGTTGAGCCCTGACCGCTTAATGGTAAGCAGCCACTACTTGACAAAAGTCGAACATGTTCGGCTTGTCCCATGTGGTTGCACTTGACCCGTTTCACGTTTCAATGGTGATACTGCTTTCCTTCTGGCACGCCTTCGGTCTTCCATGTATAAGCCCGTGGCCATGTTGAATCCAACTGTGGCTGGTGTCCCGTCATTCAGCAGCAGTAGTCAATGATTCGTCAACCCTTTCACCAGAGGTTCATACCATGAGCTCACGGATGGGTATGGATGCTCGTTGGCAACTTTATGACGGACTTCATTCTGGGGACTCATGCAACGAGGCTCCCCATGTTGTATACTTTTCAACCACTCTTCCCCACTTCCAGTTCCAACCACATCGCCCCGACTGGCCAAAACCCACCTCTCCGGTTTCGCCCCTGGCTGGAGAAAAAAAACAACAAATCGCGCACCGCCCCCCGAAACGGACCCGGGGACCGCCCGCGGACCGCCCCGCGTGAAGCGACCCGAAGCGACCGCGCCAGGTAGGGGGAGGCCCCGGTCGTGAGCAGCAGCTGCACCGTGAGGAGGTGAGCAGAGCGACAGGCCACGCTCAGCGCGGAGGAGCCCTCCGCGCCGATATGGTCCTTTGGGCGGTGGGTTGGGGTGGGTTGGGGTAGGTTGGGGTGGGTTGGGGTAGGTTGGGGTGGGTTGGGGTGGGTTGGGGGGGGTAGGGGTTGGAGGTTGGGGTTGGGGGGCGGAGGTTGTTTGGTGGGGGTTGGGGTGGGTTGGTTGGGGTGAGTTGGGGGGGCCAAGGTGGGGTGGTTTGGGGTGAATTGGAGTTGGAGTTGGGAAATCGGGCTGTTGGAGATTTGGCGGCCCGATTAAAAAAAGAGACCAAAAGGAAATATTGTCCAGGGTCATACATGTCAAGGGATGGACCATACAGGGGTCATTCAAAATGAGAATTTCATAGCACAGGCCGTCGTCCTTTTGTAGGGCCAATAGATGGGACAGGTCCATGTGGGATTGGACCTTAGATTCTCAAATTCTGGGCACATATGGGGGTGGGAAACCGACCCCCAACTGCTTCCACTTTGACTGAGTAGAAGTTGTGACTTTCTTCGCGCAACCCTCTAGCAGGAAGTCCATATGAGCTCCAATTCGTTTCACCCATTGACTTTTGGTTCTAGATGGTTGTAGAGGTTTATACAAGCCTTAGCAAAACCCCAAGGCGGCGATGGCCTCTTGCCTCTGCTCTTGTCTCCGCATTGGGATGAAAGTACACGGCGCAATTCCTGTTCCAAGTCGGCAAGTAAACGAAACAACACAAAAGTGGATTCTGCCGATGTGTCACCCAGCTGTAGTGTCTAGTGCCTAGGGTGTGTGGGGAATCTGTGTTGATAGATTGGCCTGAAACCTCTTCCCAAAACCACGGTAGGCCAAGAACGGGTCGGTGAACAGCGAAATGTTGGGTGTCCCAAACAAAGACCCCCAAGATCATTAGCAGTAGCACCTCCTTTTGGATCCAGTCAACAGAGCAACCTCGAAAAAGAACACAAGAAGACAACCCCACGTAGGGTAGCCAGCACCCATGCCCTGAGACGAAGGAGTTGCCGAAACATGCGGCTTCGCATGTCGAGGTTTTGGAAAGGGTCTGAACCAGGCACGAAACAAATGAGATACACCACATGAGCAAAAGCCCATGCACGCCGCCCAGAAAATAAAGTTCGGAACTCCACAAAAACACAACCGACATTTCTTAAAAACGCTGAGTACAGAAAAGGCTCTGGATTGGCGCCTGCACGTAGCAGCTGCCCTAGGCTGCAAAAATATTAAATTTGTGCATTGAGGCGGGGCAAAGCTCTCCCCGCACCCCTCCGTCTCCCTGTGTGAGTGGATTTTGAGGCATGGTTGAGCTTGTGTCGTCGCCGGGGGGGGAATGGGGGTGTACATTATAAGGGGCTGATTGTTGATGGAGGGCCTAGTACTGTGCTCAAGCAAACTGGATGCGTCTTTGTTTCAGGGACTCAAAAAATGCGGTTGTCCTTGCGGTTTTCCTGTAAAACCACCAAACAAGAGGTATCCTTGCCAAAAAAAGACAGACAAACAGCCACGTCGCGTTCATCACGTTTTGCCGACAAGGAGTGCCTCTGCCTTCCTGATGACCTAGTCACAATCAAAACCTAGATCACATATCCAAAACCCACCGTCAAGAATCAAGGCGGCAGATATCCGCACCCATTTACGGTTGGCTCCATCTACCAATTAATTGTGAATCAATTGCTGGGCCTCCCTTCATTAAGACTGAGCGATGAGAAGCTGCAAGAAGCTTTCCAGAGTCTCGTTGCCCTGGTTTTGAGTATGCCACTTGAGTTAGAATCCAAACCTGGTATTGGAATCTACCCCTCAAAGAATCAAAAAAGTATATTCGCCTCGGCCCCCCACAGGCGGGAAGCGGTCACCTCTTCGAGATCCTCCAAAACCCCAAAATCCCTGCTCCAGCTGCAGAAGCCGATCCACGATCAAATCCCTCCAAAACGCGCAGAAACCGGTCAAGAAACCGATCAAATCACCTGTAGAAACCGGACTGCCCATGCAAATTCCCCCACTCTTAGCCGGTCCAACTCCGGCCACATCCCCTAGAAACCTGTCAAAATCCCTTCAAAACCGGTCAAACTCTTCTCCAGAAACCAATCCAATCCCGAAAAAAAAACGTAGAAATCAGACTCCTCTCTAGAAACCTGTCAAATCCTTTTTTTCTTCAGGTCCAACTCCGGCGTCCAAGAAACCAGCAAAGTTCCCCCCGAAAACAAGTCAAACTCACCTTCGCTTGGCCCGCAGAAAGGAGCGTTGGCAGCGATTTTAAGGTTTAAGGGCAAAAACATGCAAAAACTGGGTCCCGCAAAGGTACTTTGAGGGCTACTCCAAATGTGGTTTGGCGGTTCTCGTTCCCTAGCCATTTGGAGACAAGCCTCATTAAATCTCCCTGAAAATTATTTTCCGACTGGTTTGGAGGCAGTGCTTCCCCCTACAACATGCACCCCCCCACAACTGACCCCACCTAGGGAATGTTGACAATGGCACAAATCTTGTTGATTCTAGCCAAGATGGGTTGACCCGCGCGATGGACGTTGATTGATGGAAATTGAGCCAAGGGATCCACAACCAAAACCTGGGTGAGTAGAAGAGTGAGGATCGCCCCCTTGCCATACATTCTATTGTAAACGCTTTGCGCTGCCCGGAAAGTGGCAACAAAACTCCCTCCCCTTTTCCACAACCATCCGGCCAATCTTGGGAAGCCGGGCCCCTAGGATGTACTTTGGGGATACACACATCGCCCCAGTATCCGAAGAAGCTTGTAACTTGCCGGATTGACAAAAAGGCAACCAAAAGGGGATGGGCAAGCTTTGTTCCTTGTCAGACCATGCCCAGAATGTTTCTCAGAATCGGACCGAAGGTCATTTCCTTTGGGCTGCCCTTACAGGGGAACCCTCAAACAAAGACACACCCCTGCGTGTGTGTGCGTGCCTGTGTTTGTGTGTATGTGCATGTGTGCGTTTCTTTTTCAAGGTAGCCGTTCCTTGGGCCCAAGCCAACCCAAGGACTGGTTCCCTCTTTGACGCACAGGGTATCCGCCCGGGGCAGAGACTCGCCAAGTTGCTGCACACCGCCGTTTGTCCGCGGTGCGCCGCCCAGATCAGTGGGGTCCAGCGGTTTTCGTCCAATTCGTCGGGGTTTGCCTGGACGGTTCTGGTAACGGTGGGTTTCAACCACTGTGTAGTGGTTCGCCTGGTTACTGAAACATATGTTGCTGCTGTGCTTCAACATTTGCATCGCCTGATTTCTGACGAGACATCCTCTCCCATGTGGTTTCCATCTACAAACACCAGGGGTTCAGATCCCCAAACAACCAATCCAACACCACCCAAACTAAGGGCAACCTGAAAGGGAAACAAACAGGGAACTCTGACTGGCGAGTTTCTAGGACCCTCGGCCTTCCAGGCAAAGATGGTGCGCAGCACTTTGGCTCCATGGTCTTCCCAGCCGCAGTGCTGCAAGGCCCACATCACTGGGCCTTTGCCTCGCATGTAAAACGCCGATGACTCCTACCCCGGAACCCACAACATCCTTGGAGGAAAAATGACTTGTTCCGTTTGGTTCCATGTTCGGTTCCCTAGGTTCGGACTCAAAAGCGCGGCTGTTGAGGGGTCGCAACATGTCTCCTTTTGATATAGGAAAACAACAACTTTTGAGTTGCCCTTCTCAGTCAGTCCATGGCTGCAACACGATTGGTGTCAGACTGACATTTTCTATCAGTGCCGAGGCATAGCTTTTCGAGCGCGACTTCCGTGGAATCAATGGCTTCTCTTTTACGACATCCCCACCACGAAAGGTAAACATTTTAGGGCTGTTGATTCCACACCTTTCAGGATAAGGATCTGGCTTCACTTGTGTGAGGTCTTGGCCAGAATCAGATGTTTCTTGCAGTTACAAGGAACATGGAAGATCCACCAACCGTGTAAGGCATTCCCCATGAAAAATACAAGCTGAGCCAAATAGCTGCTACCAACGTATGTGCCATGGCCAAAGCTGAGTTGGCATGACTATCAACATCTCCTAAAGAGTCCATGACCCATGGCCAAGTGGCAGGGTGCTTCGACCATGCCACAAACAGTCACAAGACTAGTCCCACCAACCCACCGTGTGAGTGTCCTGCGTCTGTGTCTGCATCTGTGTGTCGTGTCTGTGCGTGTCGTCTCTCCATGTCGTCTCTGTTAGTTGTCTCTGTGTGTCCTCTCCGGGGTGTCGTCTCCAGGTCATCTCTGTGTGTCTTGACTCTCCGTCTTGTGACTCTCTGTGTTGCGTCGTCTTTATATCGTCTGTCTGCGCCCTCTTTGTATCGCCTCTGTCTCTCTGCGTGTTCCGTTTGTGTGTCTGTCTGTGCTTCTGTCTGCGTCGATGTTGCTTCGTCCGAGTGTCGTCTGTGTGTGTGTGTTTGTGTTCTGTATGTCGTCAGTGCGCTAGCTGTGTGTTGTCTGCGTGTTGGCTGTACGTTTGCATGTCTGTCTGTCTGTGCGCGGGTGTTCGTGTGCGCGCGCGCATGTGCGCATGTAAGCGTGTGTGCGTGTGCCTGTGCCTGTGCCTGTGCCTGTGCCTGTGCGTGCGGGCGCGTGCGTGCGGGCGCGTGCGGGTGTGTGTGTGTGTGTGCGCGTGAGTGTGTGCGTGAGTGTGCGCGTGTGTGCGTGTGTGCGTGTGCGCGTGTGCGCGTGTGTGCGTGTGGGTGTGTGTGTGTGTGCGTGTGTGTGTGTGTGTGTGTGCGTGTGCGTGTGCGTGTGCGTGTGCGTGTGTGTGTGCGCGTGCGCGTGCGCGGGCGTGGGCGCGCGCGTGTGCAAGCGCGTGCGCGTGCGCGTGTGCGTGTGCTTGCGCGTATGCGTGTGCGTGTGCGTGTGCGTCTGCGTGTGCGTGCGCGCGCGCGAGCGCGCCGCGTGCGCGTGCGCGTGCGCGTGCGCGTGCGCGTGCGCGTGCGCGTGCGCGTGCGCGTGCGAGTGTATGTGTGTGTGTGTGTGCGCGTGTGTGCGTGTGTGCGTGCGTGTGTGTGTGTGTGTGCGCGTGCGCGCGCGCGGGCGTGCGGGCGTAGGTGCGTGCGGGTGTGCTTGCGTGCGTGCGTGCGTGCGTGCGTGCGTGCGTGGGTGTGTGTGTGTGTGTGTGGGTGTGCGTGTGCGTGCGCGTGCGCGTGTGCGTGCGCGTGTGCGTGCGTAGGTGCGTGCGGGCGCGCGTGCGTGCGTGCGTGCGTGCGTGCATGTGTGTGTGTGTGTGGGTGTGCGTGTGCGTGCGCGCGCGCGTGTGCGTGTGCGTGTGCGTGAACGTGTGAGTGTGCGTACGCGTGTGCGTGCGCGTGTGCGTGCGCGTATACGTGTGCGTGTGCGTGGGCGTGGGCGTGCGCGCGTGCGCGCGTGTGCGCGTGAGCGCGCGTACGCGCGCGTGCGCGCGCGTGCGTGTGTGTTTGTGTGTCGGTGTGTGTGGGTGTGTGTGGGTGTGTCTGTGTGTGCGTGTGCGTGCGCGTGCGCGTGTGCGTGTGCGCGTGTGTGTGTGTGTGTGTGTGTGTGTGTGTGTGTGTGTGTGTGCGTGTGTGTGCGTGCGTGCGTGCGTGCGTGCGTGTGTGTGTGTGTGGGTGTGTGGGTGTGTGGGTGTGTGCGTGTGTGCGTGTGTGTGCGCGCGCGTGAGCGCGTGCGCGGGCGGGCTTGCGGGCGTGCGTTGGTTGCGTGCGTGGGTGGGTGGGTGGGTGCGCGTGTGTGTGTGTGTGGGTGTGCGTGTGTGTGTGTGTGTGTGTGTGTGTGTGTGTGTGTGCGTGTGAGTGTGCGTGCGTGTGCGTGTGCGTGGGGGTGTGGGTGTTTGGGTGTGTGTGTGGGTGTGTGTGGGTGTGTGTGTGTGCGCGTGCGTGTGTGTAGTTTGGTTCTGTGTTTGCCCCTGTGCGTGTGTGCGTGTGTGTGCTTGCAAAAATGTGAACACCCGGGGAAGCCTACAAAAAAACGAGAACAAATGAGGTTCAGTCAAAATGTCCAGTAGTCCACGGCCCTGGAGACTAGCCCCAGCTTTCCCACAAGAACCGGGCAACAAGCTCTTATTATTTTCCTTTATCCAGCAACAGCCTGCGTAATGAACTACCGTTGATAGCGAAGACTTTGCAGGAATAAACTACCTGAAGGGCCAAAGTTGTGAGTTTTTTTGGCCGACTTTGAAATTATGCACAACTTGAATGAAGTTGGGCACATTTGCAACGACTGTATTGAAACAACACAACTATGGTCATATATGGTCATTTGTCTGGAATTCACAGGGAATTGTGGTGCAACGTGCAGTATTCTGCTCATGGCGCGCCAGGTTTGGCAAGTTTGTGGGCTACTCGGCGGTGATTCCGATTCTCAAGGCTGCATGGATGGCATATATATTTATAGCAACACGAACAATGAAGACACACCTGCAGAGGAGCCCTTGCAAACACATAAAACACGCTCAGATTAAGGTTGAGGGTTCCAAGAGAAAGCACATGCAAACACAGAACGCTTGGACCCATGGCTGTCACCCGAGCTCGCCATTGAGAGGACTGCTGATCACTGTTGGCCTGTTAGCCTAAACCCCTGAAACCCCTGCATCGAACTCGGCAGGATCTTTTTGCAGTCGCTGACGGAGATCGCTGGTGCACCTCACGGTGAAGCCGCAGGACTGTCCTGCACAGGGCATGGTTGAGAGCTGGCATGGACTTGCTGCGCCTACGTGCGTTCTGTAGGCATTTGGCTTGAGGGCTGACCTTTCTGATCGTTTTTATGATGGGGCGGGAAAGGGAACTGCTGTTTGCCAAACAGTGGGAGAGGATTGCAAATGTGCGATCACGCTTTCGCCGTGGGGTGCACTGGCTGAAGTTCGGCGTTGGTTGCAATGGTGACCCTGTTGTCGCAGCAACAGAGTCGCTGGACTTCAACCACGAAATCCTCAACGTGATCCTCAACACGGTTGGCTTGGACAAGGTGGCGGTTTCCATGTTGGAGAAAGAGGCCTGGCTATGTATCCCGATGCTATGTCTGTCACATATTGGGTGCGCTGTGTTGAAATGTTTCCCCAGCTAATCCTTACAATTGGATGGGCGAGCACATGAAAGTGGTATAGGGATGGAGGAACATCTCTTTATTGGAGAGAATCCCACTGTATGTGGCCAATTATCAGGCAATAAGGGGCTCAACAACTGCATGTCTATTCCCCTGCAAGGTGAAGGCGCTGTATCTCCACATCCCGCATGTGCCAGACAACCCCAGGCAGGCCTACCTGGACGCATGGGACCTTCGCCGCATGATAGCGTTTTTAAAGACGAGGCAAGCGGATGCAGCTCGCCGTGGACAAGCGCCCCGGGTTTCCTGGCCATTAAGCTCACTTAAGTTTTTGAGTTTCCAAGCGGTGGTTGCAGTTTGAAAAGCATGTTGCAGTTGTCATGTGGGTGACCAAGTGGCTGGTCGCATTGACTCTTCAAGAAGAGTGGCTCCATGTACACACACACACACAGCGATTTAATGCTCGTAGGGGTGCATGCACGGTATGAGTTTTTTCAATTTCTGTGCTAGCACTATCTGAGATAACTTCATGCTTGCGCGTGGGTTTTCCAACTCAACCTGTAGGACATGTTATGGTTTATGAAATTAAGTCGGGGAAGAGCCTGGACACGCTGAAAATTGCAATGGGGTTGTCTCAAAAATAGGGGAACCCCAAAGCCAGCTGTTAGTTTTTCTTGGTTTCCCTTTTGAAACAATTAACACAAAAAAAAGGTACCCTCAAACAACAACACACACAAATGTTTTGTTGTTTGGCTTGCTTGTCACCAACAAATACAACTGCATGCACTCTGAGTGGAACCCCGAATATGTTTGGAGGAACCCTTGAAAATGGATTTTGGGCCAGGTCTATAGGTGTCTTTTTGATTGGTTCGTGGATAGAAATGGATGGCACTGCATGGTTTGGTTTTACGCCCCATTTTGCAGGAGTACCTGCATGGTTGACCTGGTTGCATAATCTATACCATGCAGCTGGGAAACCCATCATTTTCGGCCAAATGGACACCGGCCACCACCACCCACCATCACGACCACCATCATCATAACCCTTATCCCCATGCTCACCCACATCATCATCAAGCTCATCACCCTCATCACCAGAATCATCGCTGTCAGTGCAACCACCACGACCATTCAAAGAGCATCCACACACTGCGGCGCCCACCATCAGTGTGTCACCGCGAGCACTTTGGCATCCTCAATGTCATGACCATTGCAAGTGCAATTGTCTTCACCAACAGAGCCAGCAACTACCGGAGTAACCTTCTAATCGCTGCATGCCACCCCAGACCTCAAAAGCAGGAACATTGCCAACGTGCGTGAACCGATATTGCGGCCAAAAACCAATCAATATACTCCACACTCTGGCACACAGCAGTCACACTGCTGTGATGCTTTGCTGCCATGCCTGATATAATGACACGCATATATTGGCATGGGACCACCCTATATAGATTCTTTTCAGGTATATAGGGAACATGCTTTTGTGACCCACATGATCCCCTGAGCAGGCTTCTGGGGTGAAGTCGATCTTTAGCCTCGTGGAACGCCTTCGGTCTGGGCAAGTCCGTGGGCGCGTGGCTCTCCCTTCGGAGGAAGAACAAGATTCAGAAGATGAACCGGCCCCCCCTTGCAGCTCAGCCTTGCCCGCTCCTTTTGAGGACGATCTTGAGGACAAGCCCGTTGCGCCTGCCAAGGCTGCGGTGACAACCACGGTGAAAGTTCAGAAAAAGGTGGGGGAGAAACCGGTGGCACACCTCCCTGAAGACATCCGGCCAAGCAAGACTTCAGCTGGTTGTGGTCTCCGCCCTGAAGTCAAAGAACTTAGGCTCTTAGCGCAGGAGATCAAAGAAATGGAAGCCCAGACCCTTGTATAGCAATTATACTGTGCAGATTGCCAAACACAAACAAGTCAATATTCTGTTTTACATTGGTTTTCCCCTGAGACAAAGGGATATTTTTTAGGTGGAAAGATTGGTTGACGAACTGTTGATGGCCCAGGATTGCTTAAAAGCGCCCTGCAACCCGCCTATCCAGCACTGATAGCAAAGAAGGCAGCTCAACTGAACAGAACACTTTGATGCTTAAATTGGTGTTTCCAATGATGAAGTCACATTCCAAGACCGCTTACTGGCTACGGATTGAAAAGGCCCACTATAGCTCGCTTTTAATTTGGTATGATATATAGGGATCTGGGATGGGAAGTCTTAAGCACCAGTCAGGTATTGCGGATTTGGTAGATCTGTCTTCTCCGGCCAAGCCCAAGCCGACCCTGGTAGTACCGCCGAAGCCAGTTCCATCTATGGACGAGGCCTGACTCATGAGTTCATGGATCTTACAATTCTGGCCTGAAACGGTTTCCCCTATATATATATATACACATATTGGGAGAGACTCCGATCCGTGCAGGCAGAGACCCAGCTGGTGACTCCTTCCCCGAGAACTTTCGCCATCCAGGAGGAGAAGCTAACCCCGCCGCCAATCAGCCCGCCTGAGGCAAGGTTGACTTAAATCAAATCAAATGTGTCCTCTGGTGGGTTTTCATGAAAGGCCCATGGATTTAAGCTCTACCCCTGCAGGTCTTCAAGGTGGACCCATCCAGCCAGAGTGCGCTTCGCACCCACCAGCTCAAGCACACCAAGCGCGGGCGAAAGAAGGGCCAAAAGGTTAAAGAGACCGGCCACGGTGGGGGGCGTGGCCGAGGGCGTGGTCGTGGCCGAGGGCGTGGTCGTGGCCAACCGCGTGGTCGTGGGCAGCCGCGTGGTCGTGGGCATGCCCGTGGAGAAGGAGAGGGAGATGAGGAAGAAGATCCCGTCGCTGGTGGCAGCAAGCGCTGCAAAGTTGGCAGAGACGTGGCTGTACGCACGGGCAGGCCTTCCGAGAAGCCTGCCAAGCCGGCAGTCAGGCCGACAAAGGCCGCCGATGAGCAGACAGCTCAAGCCACCAAGCGGAAGCCCCGGGCCAAGATGATCAGCATGGCCGAGGTGGACGCATTGGTGCAGGAGCTTGGTCGCCCGCTAGGTTGTGGCAAGTGCCGGCAAGCAGTCAGGGGCTGCGGGACCTGCCGGAGCAAGGATTTTGAACCTCGCCCGTCAGATCGTGCAGGTGGTGCCTCGAAGTCAGGTGCCAAGGATGTAGACTAGAGCGCGATCGAGTTTCTACCTGTTGGTGGCTGGCTGCCTTTCCAACCCAATCCGAATCCATTCCATTCAATTCAACTCAAGTCAACTCATTGAAAAGTCAGTTCCATCCCTATCAGGTTCAACACTTATTTAAGACACAACCATGCATTCAGTTTACAAGTTTGGCTTCTAGCAGGCAGCTGCTACAGGAACAACTCTTTGCTTACGATTCAATGGATCTGTCGGGCGTTTTGGGGCCCGTGAGTATGAGCAGACTGAAACGGCTGGCGTTTCCTAGACCTGCCACACTTACGCTGGAAATGCGCTCGGAAATGCTTGCAAACATGAATTTGCATTTCATTTGCATGGCTATACTGATGTGTCATCCCCATGAGATCGGGCATGCGCAAGGGAACTGTCAGCAACTGCCGCATGCATTGAACTATGGGTGTTGACAATTGGAAAGATTGACCAACCCGGGCGCTTGCAGGATGAGTGCCGCGTGGAGATTGAGACAATCGAGATCAACCTCGACCCGTGCTCCCCCCCTCTGCCCTGCCCTGCCTTTGACACGTTGACACGGTCAGCACATGCGCCAAGCTCACCAATCCTGCAGTGTCAGCATGTGCAGTTGTTGAACATGCAGCATCATGCAGCTGTTTGGGCCCTGTGTTGCATGGCCTGTTTCATGAGCATGGATCGACAGTGCGTCTTCAAGCCGCCCATTTTCATATGCTTGAACATTTTGGGTCAGTTTTGTTTTAGAGCACACCCATGGAGCTGAATGCCCAGCACCGCAGAATCCTGACACGGCTTTTGCAAGTGGACGCCCCGGCAGTTTCCTGGATGGATTACCCATGCCTGCAGTTTAAAAATTGCCTCGAAGCCTGACCAGTTGGGAAGATATCGATCTCGTGTTCCATCCTAGGTTCTTGTGATCTGCATCCTGCTTTTGATCTTCAACATCAAGCTTGGCACTCTTCAGCAGGCAGCCGCATGACACATGTGCACATTGTCCAAGTGCTGTTTTTCATGCAGCAAGGTTGGAACTGCCCTAATGGTTGCTTCTTTCATAAAATGAATGAGCCATTTCTGGAACTGGTGCACTGCCCACAACACATTAACTTGTCCCTGGCAGAAATGGGATGCTATAGAAGTCTGCAGCGGCACGTCCATGTTATCCCGTGTTCTTCGACATGCGGGTCTTCGCTGTGCAGCTATAGACATCAAATATTGGGATGAATATGCTGAGGGTCGCCCAGGGTGCAGAGATGTTCGCAGCAACCCGCTTGATATGCTTTCGCCTTCAGGGATGGCGCTCCTACACAGCAAACAATTGAGATTGATTGAATATAGAACATTGAACCAAAAAGCAATTGCATGGGAACGTGTGCTTGGATACTGATCCGAGGCTGCTTCTGGCATCCGTGCTACAAGGACGACCTGGCCTTGTGGTTCACTTCGGCCTGTGCTGCAGCACCTGGACTGTGGTCTCGAGAGGCTCAACGCTTCGCACTTTTCTAGCACCTATGGGAAGCCCCGATAGCCAGAAGGTTTTGGACAGCAATTGCATGGTGTCGAGGCTGGGTGGCTTCAAAAGGTTGGCAACAATTTGGAAACCATGCAAGCAGCTTTTAGTTGTCATGCAAACTTCATGCTTTTTGGAGGTTTGTCCTTCTCGCCCTCGTCATCCATTCGGTTGGTGGAACATGGACTTTAGAGCAGCCTTCCTCATCGCTTTTGTGCCGGCATCGGAGGTTTCAGTGGATGCTTAAGAAAATCACAGTCCCTTAGTTATATTTGAATCAGTGAAAGTGGCGAGCCGGTTGCATGCCCTTTAACCATTCATCAATGTCAATGTAGCTGAGGTTTGGCGACAGGCCTTTTGGATGGGCAAGCTGGGGGCAAAAACGATGAAAAGAAGCTTGATCTGGAGCAACAGCCCGGCAGCTGCCCGATTTCACACTGGGGTCTTCCGGCGGGACAAGAAGAAGGGCCACAGTTCCCTTGTGCGGCACTATTTGGATTCCCGCGGCCAAAAGAGGTTCCAGGGTCCCAGAGGTTGACCCAATCAGGGATGCTTAGCTGAACATATGTTTAACTGCATATGATTGTTTGCATGCATGCAGTGGCATTGAGCTTGTAACATGCATTGCTACCTAAGTGCCTATCCATTGGGATTTGCCTTGCGCTACCTCAAAATTCTGCCCTACCTCCGGGAGGACACATGCCACCTCAAGAACAAGGCTTCCGAGGCCACCCATATTGTGTCCCCTGCCTTGTTCAGCCCACGCACTTCCCTCACCTGCGCGGTGCATTGCAGGCATTGGCGCTTCCAGACAGCGAGCCCGAAGTGCTGGACCTGTTCAATTATGAAGATATTTGGGAGGATGCCCGCATGGGCGAGGTGCTCGAATACACGTATAGCCAGCGCGGTCTGCAATTGCCGGAGTGCATTCGCTTTGTAGGGTTTCCTGCATGCATTGAACATTTTAAGGGGGAATAGCTTCAGCTATAGCATGCTGATCGACCGGCTGGTGCGAGAAAACATATGCGCTTTCCATTTGCTTGGCAATCCATTTGCGCTTTGCATTTAAAAAATGTTGAAGGCATTAAAATTGTTGGCATTTGTCGGCATGCTTTCGGCATTTTTCGGCAGTTTTCGGCATTTTTGGAACCCGTAAAGTGGTGTGCTTTTCGCGTGAAAGTTGCGTGCTTTTGGAGTACACCCTCAAATCTAGATTTTTCGGCATTTTGGGGCATGGTTATTTGCCGAGAATGCGAATATTGATCATGCATATGTGCGTTACTTTTGAGAGATTGATTGATCTTTGAGATGCTGCAGTGCTCGGCCCAGCGGTAGAGCATTGTGGCATTTTGACATGTTGACTGGTCTTTCCCAACCCCCGAGTAGCAACAGCCTGTTGCGGGGCATGTCGTTCTTGGACCACCAGATGCTAGCCGCCAAAGAAGAACAGCTTGATCTAGATGAGGTCTTGAAGGTGTCTGGGCAAAATGTTTCAGCAAAAAGCATGTTGACAAGCAGCATCAACATATCTCGATCGATCGATCTTACTTTTGCCGAGGAAGCACGTGCTCATCGGGATCAGCTTAGGGAAAGACTTCGCTGCCCTGCCGCTGCAGATGATGATTCGGCGGAACCGGAAACGCCCTTTCTGGAAACGCAGCCTCCCGAAACACAACCCCGGCAGATGGATGAAACACAGCCCCCGGAGACTTTGGATGAAACACAGCCCCCGGAGACTTTGGATGAAACACAGCCCCCGGAGACTTGGGATGAAACGCCCCCGGAGACTTTGGATGAAACACAGCCCCCCGAGGCTTTGGATGAAACACAACCTCCGGAGGCTTTGGATGAAACACAACCTCCGGAGGCTTTGGATGAGACTTTCGATGCGGCCCCAACCACTCCAGTCACCAAGAAGCGCAGGCGCACCCCCCGCTCGCCATCCCAGCCTGAGCGTGTGAGGCGGTCAGCCACCCTTGCAGGCAGCCCTGCCAGCCTGGAGAGACTGGCGCAGGAAGCAGCTCTGAAGCATGATCAGGGATCAAAAGGGGTGTTAGTCCGCCCTGTGGCAGCCCCTTTGCGTGTCTCTTCAACAATCATGCTTCTTCATGAAGGTGATGTTGAAGGGGATTTGGAAAGTCCCTGGGCCGTGGCGGTGGATGATTACATGGGGGACCCTGGCGCCCTTCTTGATGATGGTTATAGCGCATCCCCATGTGCAACGCATTCGGTTGATGCTTCTTGTATGCATCTATTCATGTGATTGGTGTTGATGTGCAGCCCTTTCATGCAGCCATTGCTTGATGAGGCTACGATCGATGACGCCGATGACACCAACCTGGCCTTGCTGATGCAAAAGGCGCTGCTTCCACGACCTGGGAGCGAGGCTTGCCAGCAAGATTTCAACTGTCAGTCAGGGGAAGCTGTATTAGATATTCTTACTTTGAGGTGATGTACCAAAGATTCAAAAAAACGGTGTGACTGCACCTACCCTTAAGGTACTGTAAGTGACTTGACATGTAAGAATTGCTTGGCAGATCTGATCACAGCCACATATTGTGGTACCCGCTGATTTTCACACCTGCATGAACCAAGTCTCTCAAACAATCAAGGGCGCCACAAAGTGTCATTTGGCGTTGTGTGGAAAGTTTGGGAGCCATGGTCCAAAAAGGGTTGGTCTCGGTCATAGTCAGTCTTTCCAACACTTGAATCATATATAGTTCGCATCTGTGCAAACCCTTTTTGTCGTCCAAGGAACCTTCAACATCGGCAAGCAGCGCTGCTGGAGAAGTGACTGATACTTGGCAGCAAATAGCCATTGAACGCCTTTTTGGTGCCATAAGCGAAACAATGCTCCTGTGGAACAAGTCTGGTTTCCTAAATCACAGTTTCAGCCACCATTTCTGGCCGCTGACTGCAGAAAAGACACGTCCAAAACATATGGAAACCGCATGCATGGATGTTCACTTCAAAGACCCCTGGCAACCAAGCTAAGTGTCTCGCTTGTCCCCGCGACCCAGGACACGCTGACCTCGTCTTCACCTTTGGGCAGTCCAACCCTGGCATCACCCTCGCAAGTGGCTGCAACGCCTGTGCAGCCTGTGAAAGTGCCTTTGTGTGCAAAGCAAAAACTGTTTCCCAAACAGCCCCCAACTCTTAATTAAATGTGTTGGGGAATTCCTGGAAGAAGCCCATGCTCATGAGGGCAAAGTTCAGAGTATATCGCAAGACACTGATAAGGGCATGGCATCAGCAAGAACCATCATTCACTTTATTTTGAGGGAGTTGCGCAAAGCCAGATTGAACGGTTGTGAGGCTGTGAGGTAAACAGCTTGAACAGTTGTGTCGGGTGAATGTTCAATTTTGACGCTGATAACGCTGCGAATTAAGGAGTGCCCCATCGATGAGCCGGACAGCGCTCGCTTTCGTGCTGCTGAAGCCTCTATCCGGAGAATGGCTCGAAAGAATCCCCGCACCAACCACCGCAAGATCCCCGAGCAAGTTGCGGAAATCTTTTTCAAGGGCGGGTCCCAGAAGAAGCAGTTGATCAAGATGTATTTGCAGTGCGGTGGTGACAAAGACACTTAGCAATTGTTTGGTGCATCACTTAAGGATACATAGCAATCCTTATCTATACCATGCATGGTTTTATTCTAAGGACAAGTTCTGCCGCAAGGCTGAGCTCTCCATTTCCAGGACTAAGAAGGGCACGGAGACTATTGCTGTTGGGTGGTGCTCTGAACAGAAAATGAAAGACGTCCTTCTTTTCCCTGCGCACCTCTTCTGAAACATAATGCTGAATTGCACTGACATATTGCAATGATTTTGGCAGGACATGATGCTTGTTTCTAAACTCAGGGCCCGGATCAAAGCTGTGGTCAAGTTCTGCACCCACCCATCTCGGATCGCCACCCATGTCAGGCAGGCCGTGCACCTGCAAGCAGTCTTAAATTTCCACAATTGTGAAACGTGTCGGATGGGGGCCGTGCAAGGCGTGACAAGTACCAAAGGGAGATTCGGGAGTATTGGGTGGAGCAGGGCACATCTGGCACTTTGGAGCGCAGCATGGCCCAGACCTTCACTGCAACGCTGCAACATGAAGATGCGCCTCCTGACCTTTTGATGGATGAGCCTGCTGATAACCCCATCCCATTTGGTTTTGGCAACAACCCGCATGAGGAATCAATCCAATCTGACGAGGGGGAGAACAGCACGGATTCTGGTGGCAGTGATGTCTCCAGCCCCCCCAAGAAGCGCAAAGGAACCAGCAAGGCCCATCAAACCGCTAAGAAGGTGCAAGTTGAGGAGCCTTTGGAGGCCGGGGCCAAAAAGGGAAAATTGCAAGCCAACATACCGTATATTAACATACCGGCTGAACAGCAGTGCAGGATGTCGAGAACGTGGAGACTATGTTGGCACAGATCTTGAAAACGGACGCCAAGCTCCAGCAGTTGGTCCCAAAGCTGGATGCTATGGGCTGCCCTGAGAGTAAGATGCACCTTGCCTTTGATAGGAACACAAAACCATGAAAGGGTGCTGTGCCAAAGGGACTTTGCTGGTTTCCTGGACTCAGGTCAGCTGCGGCCATCTCAGACCAGCGGAAATCCCTCATGACCTGCCACGATGAGATTGCTTCGGTGAAGGCCCAATATGACGCTGACAAGGTGCTGAATCGGGAGTCCCGAGGCTTGATTGGTTGATGGGGGAAGAGAAATTGGATTGATAGCGTTGTTGCAAAGACTGTGCCACCCTAGGCAGAAGAACAAGCTCAAGCCTATATACCCCCCTTCCCCCCTCCATTTGGCACCTTGTCGGGCTGCAGTCCAACCTTGGCAGTGGCAAAGCGAGGTGTTCGAAGGCTGTCATGGAGGAGAACAAGCTTCGGAAGTGGGATACTTACAAAACTTGCGCAATGCAGTAAATGTTGAGGCCATTGGGATTGTTCATTGTGAGCGGCCAATTAAGGACCATCCTCAAGCCGGTCAAGAAAGCCGGTGCAAAGGGTGCTTGCAAGCAGGCGGTGAGGAAATCATCAGAAAGTGCTTCACCGGCAAAGCCATCCAACAAGCCCGCAAAGTCGGCGGCCAAAAAAAAGCCGGCTAAGAAGAAGTGATCGGGTGTTTTTCGCCCCGTGCCGCCAGCGCACGGCATCCGATTCAATTGTGTGTAACACGTTGCCCTTTGCGACACATAGGAATTTCAATGAAAGAGTTTGAGTCATCAACAATCAACGCACTGCTGTCTAAATATGTGATCAATTGTTTACAAAGGAGGGCACCGTGCCTAATCTGCATGGGGTTGCTCAAGTGGCAATAGCTGCTTGTGGTGGTGCACACTGTGCACTTTGGGGCTGCCAATTCAGGGCTCTTCATTTGCACCTAGCGGTTGGTTGAAAAACTGATGTGCAGCCTTGCGTTCCTGCCAGCACCATCAGTTGCAGTGCTGCCCATTAACCTTGGGCCCCCTGCGCGCAGGTCCCAGCAAGCGTGCTCGCCAAGCTGGTCCTGCGGCGAAAGCGCTGGCCAATGCTACATGCAAGGGCGTGGCTTGGGCAAAAAATAGCATTGAATTAATAACTCGAGAGCCTTCACGTGGTGGGTGGGGATTGGTCTTACTTTTTGATTGAGGGTCTCCACAGCTTGTGGGAAAACATTGCCCCTGAAGGTTGCCCAGCGACATGTAGCTGCTATTGCTCATGGTTTCTGGCAAGAACTGGAGGCAGCTGGTGCCACTGATCTTCCACTTCAGAGCTCGGGCTTTTTGAAGTTGATGGACCGGGCTTCAATTCAACATCTCGGCATGAAAACCGATCAGGTGTTTACTTTGAAAGAGAAGGCCTCAAGCTGCCCATTCCCCTTGAGATGAAGGATATCGGCCTGCCTGACCTTCACCCCTTTTTGCCTGTGGAAGGAATTCTCCGCACCATGGCTTTGCGTGAGAAGTTGTCTGTTTGCCTCTTTGGCAGTGGTGGTTTTGAGCAGCTCGCCCTCTACTGGCAAAGGTTTCAGACAGTTTGCCCTCAGTTCAAGTTGTTCCATGATCGTGACCCAACTGAGCTACGTCGATGTTTGCCTGTCTATTTGCATGCTGATGAAGGACGCTACTTGAAGCGTGAGCAGGTGCTGGTCCTGAACTGGCAAAGCGCCATAGGCCATGGCACACGGGCGTTCCATGAAGGGCCAGCCTCAGTCACAAGCGGCGCCCAGGGTCTCAACTTCATTGGCCATTCACTGACCACCAGGTACCTCATCACCGTTTTGATCTCCACTTGCTACAGGAAGAAGAAAAAACATGCTGGTGTGTTTGACCAAATGGTTGAAGTGGTGGTGAAAGAGTTTGAGGGTCTCTACAAAAATGGCGTTGAGATTCAATTGCCGCAGGGTCAGGTTACAATCTTTCCAGTGGTGCTGGGGCTGAAGGGTGATTGGCCTATGCTTTCCAAGATGGGAAACTTTAACAAGAACTTTTTGAGGCGAACAGGCGGGGGAGTATGCCACCTGTGCCTTGCTGGCACAGAAGGGGTGCCGTATCATGAACATGATGACCAAGCTGCTTGGATCAACACTCAACTTCAAGTTCGCCCATGGAACAGGGAACCAGCTATGTCAAGGCTTTCTGGCTACGAAGCGCCTGAACAGTTTTTCAAGCACGATCTATTCCACTGCTGCCACAAGGGCATATTTGCCGAGCTTGCTGGGAGTGCTTTGGACCCTTGTCTGTGTTTGTGAGTTTCAAAACGTGGCACGTACCTGTTGTGGGGGTATGTTTGACTGTTTGCTGTTTGATGTGATGAGTGGGTGATATAAGGTGGTAATGCTGGACTTAGATCTGGTTCCTCGTGGAGATGTAGCAAGCCGATTAAAGAACATCTTCGACTCCATGGGAGCCTTTTGCAAGTTGAACTCAATCCCGCTCCACATGACCATGTTGACGAGGGCACTGCTTGGATACCAGCGTGAGTGTGATTACCCAGCTGGGAAGCCTGGCTGCATGAAGTCATTAGCATCATGAAGTCATATATAAATTAAAGTTTGTTGAGACTGCTGAAGAAAGTTGAATCTCGCTAAGGGTGTGGTTCAAGGGAGCTGACACTTCCGCAGTCCCCTTGTACCTGGAGCATGCCTTCCAAGAAGTTGAGCCAGAACCCGAGTTTCAAGCTTACTGCACCTGTATCTTGGCTGCCTGCAAGCACGCTGGGGGGTTCCTGAAAACCGTCTACCATGCTGGTCTTTGGATGACGCGTTTGCAAGCCAAACGGGCTGTTTATGACGGGTTTGCCTTCCTTCAAAAATACAGCCAATGCGCGCAGATCGCATTTGCAAATTCCAAAACGCGATTTAAATTATCACCTAAGCTCCACGCATTTGCCCATTTAGTGGTCGAGCTGAAAGCTCACTTGGGGAAAGTGAAGGGGCTCAGCTGCAACCACTGCATCCCTTCCCCTTTGGCTGAAAGCTGCCAAATGGATGAAGATTTTGTAGGGCGGGTGAGTGCCCTTGCCAGGACCTCACCGCCAGCTTCTGTGCATAAGCAATGCATCAACCTTTTCCTCATGAGTTTGCACCAGCAGTGGTGACCCCAAGATGGACCTTGAGAACCATGCATTGGCTTCAGGTTATCAAATCTATAGATCGGGGGTCACTCGTGGTGAGATCTCTTGGGATTCCGGGGTGTCCTGCCTGAGCTGGTGGGCGCTATGCCCCCCTGCGGGTGCAGGAAGGCAAGGTGTGGGCGGTCATCGAGCCAAAACGGTGCTGGGGCGGCCGTGCAGCACTTTCATATCGCACGACTGTTTTGCCAGTTGGGTGGAAATCATTCAACTTTCGTTGGTTGCTGTGTTTTTCTCGCAACTTGGTTCTCTAGGTATAAATCGGGATAAACAGCTACATACCAACATAGGTGATCTTTGGAAAAATAGATGGCCCTGACAAATGGAAGGCCAATGGAACCTATCTGAACCGGGGCCATCCCTTTCTAGGCAAACAAACCTACAAAGAACAGCTATGGCTACCAACCGCGTGGATTTTGATCCTCTACGGCTTCGCGGTCCGTCGCCGAGTTGCGGCAGCACGGCAGCGCCAGGGCGCGGTGTGGCGCCGTGTCGCTGCAGAATGCCTCCCAGCCGCGCAGGGACCACACGTACAACGCCTGGAGGCTCGGCTGGTCGGCCTAAGTGGACCAAAAAAAACAACAACATAATTTGAGTACATCCTTTGAAGGGAAACTGTGGACATTCGAAGGGAACCCAGGGACCCAATAGAAACGAAAGAGACCTCATGAAGGCATATTCTCTGAGCCTCAACGCGTGTTGTTTGTACCCTTAAACCACCAAAAAAACACAAAAAAACAAACGGGATGCTTGGACCTTTGATCTCGAACTCAGGCCAGGTGGCCGAGAAGGGCCACAGGATCCCCTGCTTGACGGCTGCTTGAACCTTGGGTTGGCCATGGCTGCGACTCCACGAAGAATCAAACTCATCTTGCTGTCCCCCGGGTGCGTTTGAGGGGCCCACCGGCGCACCGGGTTGGTTTAACATATCGTTCGCCCAAGCCAGAAGTCTCCTTTTCGTGGGTATGGTCACCTCCTTTTGGTTTCAAGCACGGAGCTGGCTGTTCACACCAGATTTGTCCAACCCCCGGCGCCTCGCGGCCGTACGCCCGGTGCAGTGTCCGGCAGGCTGCAGGCAAGGCAAAGAAGGCGTCCCGCACGTTGAGGTGCAGCAGGACTTCAACCAGAGGCCTCGGAGGTTTCCTTAACATCCCACCAGCAGAAGGTGCAACGGCTGGCTGGTTCTGCGCCAACAGTTGTGGAGTGCATGTGTGTGTGTGTGTCTCTTTTTTGTGTTTTTGCTGGGGGGGTGGGGGTGGAGTTGGACAACGCACATGTGCTCAAAGTTCAAGGTGCAACATCCAAACCACATAGCAGCCAGCATGTCAATGCTTCGCTGAAGGCAGCCAAGTAGCTGCAGCAAACGCAGCTCCGGCTCTTCGGGCTCAAGCTCTAAAGCCAAGACCTGCGGCTAGCGTCCCTTGACGTCTTTTGTGGATCCATGCTAACCTGCAGACGTGTGAGCTGGACTGAATCGATTCTGATGAGCACTGCTACCATGCCACGTACTGTTCATTCAGCCTCATTCGAGGGGCTCAGCGACCTTCTGGGTTCAAATTGCAGTGTCCTGCGCCCTGTGCATGGCTCATGTTCGTGTGGTCCAAGCCTGATGCGGCCAAAGCTTCAACACAACCCAGCCCATCCCTATACCAGCCGGGTGGAATTTCCAAGCAATTGGCTTAGTGCCTGTGTCTGAATGTGGACGGCGAACAAGTTGAACTGTTGGCAAGACAAAATCACAACGTAACGCACGCACGCACGCACGCACGCACGCACGCACGCACGCACGCACGCACGCACGCACGCACGCACGCACGCACGCACGCACGCACGCACGCGCACGCAGGCACGCAGGCACGCAGGCACGCAGGCACGCAGGCACGCAGGCACGCAGGCAGGCACGCAGGCACGCAGGCACGCAGGCACAGGCACGCAGGCGCAGGCAGGCACGCAGGCACGCAGGCACGCAGGCACGCACGCAGGCACGCAGGCACGCAGGCACGCAGGCACGCAGGCACGCAGGCACGCAGGCACGCACGCACGCACGCACGCACACGCACCCACACCCACACACCACACACACACACACACACACACACACACACACACACACACACACACACACACACACGCGTGCGCGTGCGCGTGCGCGTGCGCGTGCGCGTGCGCGTGCGCGTGCGCGTGCGCGCACGCGCCGCAGACGCAGACGCAGACGCGACGCAGACGCAGACGCAAACGCAAACGCACACGCACACGCACACGCACACACACACACACACACACCCACCCGCCCGCACGCCCGCGCGCGGGCGCACGCACGCGCGCACGCACGCACGCACGCACGCACGCACGCACGCACGCACCCAAGCAAGCACCCGCACCCGCACCCACCCCCACCCCCACCTGCACCCACACACACACAACCACACTCAAACACGGGTTTTTCCTCACAAGGCCTTGATGTTCATTATGTGGGCCTATTCCCAAGCAAGACATAGGCTGAACATCCATATGCAAGGACAAACTCGTGACTATCCCCTTGCACGATGAAATCCCTGGGGTGGCCTTTGACCCACAAACGAATCAATACATACAACTTCTGATGGTAAGTGAGGGGAGGTCATTTTCAACAAATTTAAAGGGCTGCCCTTTCTCCAAGTGGACAAGGAGCCTTTGCCAAATGGTATGTAGTCTTCAAAACCCCGGACCGCCTCCACAATTGTTGGAAAAGGGCGAGGAATTGCCTACGCTCTTTTTTTGAAGGTCCAACACAAGCAAAGACCTCCTTCGATGGCGCCTCGGGCGCCGGGTCCAAGCGCAGCCTGCGAACCACGTAGGCCGCTGCAAAGCTGCAGGTCAGGCCGCACAGTGGTAAGACGGAGCTTCTGGGAAACCTGACACGAAGCGGCTCTCGAGAGAACCCTTCTGATGGAATAACAAATAACCCCTGAAAGGCTTTCTTGGATTTAACAGTGTTGTCTTTATTTGGGGTCTCCGCCTAACGCAAGGACTTAGCCAATGGGTTTGGGGCCTGGCGGGATCTGAGAAGGCTCCTTGGGCTGTTGGGTCCCGATGCTCCTTTGAAACCTCCGAGCTAAAGGCTGACGCGGCGAAACTGAGCCAACATCGCTGGTTTTGTAACCAGGTCAAAGGCTGGGCTGGGGCCCTCTGGTGTTCGCCTCGTGGCTGGCAAAAGCTAGCAGGCAACACATGAGGCCAACAACAAGTGCATCAGAGAAGCACTGGGCTCCAACGTTCCCGAGACATTTTGAAAGCAAACGTCAAAGTGTCAACTTACGCGTGCCATGGTTGTCATTGACAGTTGAGAGTTCAGCTCGCCAAGCCCACAAAATTGCCGTCCTGCCCATGCTGAAGATAGACATGAGGACCCATGGGGCAATTGGGATGCCGGCTTGGTGGCACAACATTCGTTTGCCGCGTGCATCTGCATCGGAACTCCTTCATTCCGTTTACGATGCTTACACCTTCGTGTGGAGGTGCGATAGGTGCGCTGCGCCTGGTGCCGGCTATGGGGCATTTCTCGATCGGGTGGGCTTTGCCTTGGGTTTTGCTTCTATGAGTTGGCGGCATGTAAAGCAGATCCGGTCAAGGCCATCAAACAATCAAGCTTATGCCGATGGCAGTTTCACAGAACAGCAAACCTTACACACAGATTCGGCAAACCGTGCTTTGAGAACAGATGAACTGCAATAGCGGCAAGGCAATCGCACCCGGCAAATGCAATATCAGCAGTTATCAGGGCCAAGTGGCAACTGACTAAGTGGCGGCATACACGATCATCAAGCGATCTCCTGTTGCTGGATCGGGGTCATTGGCTCCACTTTGGCTGGGGAAAGGTTCCCCAGCCAAATGTCTTGAGCCGGACATGGGAGCATGATGCAGTGGCGGAACGCAACGCCGTGTGATTAAGCTTGCTTCACGGCAGCAGGGTAAAAGTTCGCCGAGCTGGGGATGAAGTTGTTTTCACCCATCCACGAGGGTTGGAGAGCAGCTTCCAAACCAGGGGAGCTCAAACAAGCCATGCTGCAATGCCAGTCGAATGATGCATGCTCACGCCGGATTGTCGCAAAGCATGTGAGCCCCAAAGTGGTGTCATTTCGACTTCCCCTCAAAACAATCAAATAGGGGTTCACTAAGTGCTAAGTACTACCTACCCTCCGAAACGACGGTGTCCAGATTCGTCCGAAACAAACCTTTGAAAGAAAAAACGGAAAAGCGCAATTCCACAGTCCCGAGTCTAGGTCACCAGCCTGCCGCATTTCTGCCACAAGGCGCCTCAGCCAGCCGAAGCCCTGCGATCTTTCTGGGCGAATTACTCGCCAGGGGTTGGCTCCCCATTCTTCCCAACCATCTGCACAAAGCTATAAACTACAATGAAAACTTCACAAACTAAATATTCGGAATGCTCAAGCAAGCAACCTGCGTCGGGGGACCAGTTAGCTAGGTACAAATTGCCCTTGCTTTTTAAATAGGCTTTGATGAATTCGGCCAACAGCCAGCCGAATGCAATGAAGGAATTCAAAACGATGAGCCTCTGACAAGGGGCGACACTTAAACATGCTCGACTCTGGCAAGAGACGGGGGCCCGACTGTAGATGCACCTGAGGGGCAGGCGTTCATCTCGCTAACTCATCCACACTATATAGGTTTGACCTGAAGGTGATTCCCGCCAAACTGCCAAATCGACGTTCTAGTGGGGCAGCCACCGTCAGCAGGAGGTGTACGCAACCAGCCCTCCATTCAAAATCTATCAGAGGTTTATGGTCCAGCTGCCAGTAGTGACTATCGCCTTTTCTCCGGCACGCGGCTACTTGCAAAGATGCCAAGGCCGACCGCGCTTCCTGGGCGCTTGGAGACATTTCCCGATCATCCCATGCTTCCGCGCCAGTGGCCAAGGCTGTGAGGTTCCCAACCTGGCAAAAGGCAACTGTGGCTCGGACAAGGTCCCACCCAAACCCCATTTAGCAAACGAAAACACGGCCAAAACCTGCAGTCACCCATGTCTTTAATCTTGGGCCACTCTCAATTGTGTAGTCTGCCCTTTGCCAGCTACGACCCATCTGCCAAGGGCATGAGGTGGCTGGAAGAAACGACCGCCTCTCTTGCCACAGGGCGGCGGCTCTCGTCCAAAGCCGCGCCCGGCTTGGCCTTGCCCGCCAAGGCCAAGGCGGTGCCCGCGGCTTCCTCGCAACGGCCCACGCCAATGGCGAGGAGATCCAAAACGCAGCGCCTGAGATCCATCCGGCTCCAACTCAGGCGGTGCCAAGTTGCCAAACACAAGTGGCCCTCTTTCAACGCGAATATGCATGGCCTCACCTGCCCAAGGACCTGGACACGAATGGATAACCTTTTGGGACCTTGACTAAAGATACAAAGGGAAACCCAAAAAATTACCCACCTGTTCAAAGGTCCTCTCGTTAGAAGGGTGTCGTACCTTTAAACGAGCACCGTGTGTTGCCGAAACAGAGGCGCCATTGCAGCGCCTCAGCGCAAGCCTTCAGCGTGGCTTGCCCAGCGCCCAGCGGGATTTTGGGCGCCTCCGATTCGCGGGCCGCGTGCTGCAGTCACACCGGTGGGAAAAAAAAGGGGGAGGATCCCCAAGCCGCAGTGGAGCATCACAACAGAATCACAAGCGGCAATCCGGCATAAGGACTGAGGATTGATTTGGAAAAATCCATGCAGTAGGTGCAGCGAGGGTGGGGTCAAGGCCGGCACTGGGCAAGTAACTTGAGCTCTCGGGGCGAGTAGTCAGTCTTATACATGCCGTCTTTCCTCAAGTACTATGTTGCTGTGAGCTGGTTTGTCCCTCAGCTTTCTGAGCATATTCGATGCATTTGCTGTACTAAAGTGCGATGGATGTGGGCGGTAGGCCGTGGGTACACTAGAATGAACTATGCAAACAATTCCGAGCCCCAAAAACCTTTGCGAACGGTTGCGAGCGATGCTGTTGTGAACCCACCACCCCCTGTTTTTGGCAAAGGGGATGCAAAATGGTGCCATCCAATTTCATTGAAATGCATGCTTGCTTCTCACGGATGCCTTTAACGTTGACCCCAGGATTAATCAACCTGGGGGATTAACGGGGGGGTCCATCCAAATTGTGCCTTATGAGGTTCTTAAGGGGGGATGTAAAGAGGGGGGGGATAAATGGGGGTGGACTAGGGAGCCCCAGAAAGCCCAGGATTCAAATCCTGAACCCACTAGTCTCTTCGCAAAGCACGCCGTCCTTTGATCGTTCTTTATGCAACCCAACTTAAGCTGATTGGTCCGATTCCTATTCTTGGGGCTTCCCCAGGCTTCCCTAAGGCTCCCCAAGCTTCCCTTCCCTAAGCTTCCCTAAGGCTCCCAAAGCTTCCCCAAGGCTCCCTAAGCTTCCTGAAGCACGCCCTAAGCCTCCCCAAGCCTCCCACTCAATTTCAGAGTTTCCGCAAGCTTCCCTTGCCCTCCCCTTTCAAACTGCATTCCCGCTGAATTGTGGGTTGGCCAGCAGCGCTTGCAGCTGAGGGGGTAAAGCCATCGTTTGTCCCAACCCAACATAGCCACAATCAAAGCGAAAGCGCGGGAGCTTAAGAGAGCCTAAGAATCTTTTTGGGAGGGAGTGCTAGGGTTGGCTAAGGAGCTCTAGGAATTGCTAGGCAAGGTTGTACTTATTTAGGGGGTTCCAACTACCCCCTCCCCTTACACCCCCCCTCCCTTAAGAACCCCATGAGTGCAGGATTCCCTAACAAATGAGACTCCCTATCATAAGTTGTCCAAAACGTTTGAATAAACAGAAAACACAAACACGCACATTGTGGGTCGTCCCGCCAGTGTGAGCCACACCATCATGCGCTTGAGTTTCCAGGGTCCCCGCTATGGAATTCTAGGGCTCAAAATCCCCCTCACAATAAATTATAGAAAGAACCCGTACTTCATGACCCTCCACAAACCTGGCGCCCGCCGCTCGAGTGACAGACAAGACTTCAGCCGGACGGGTGGGCCCCATCCGCTCCGCGGCATCCGCGTGCCTGCGCCAGGCTCCACACGGCCGCCGCCCACGCCCTCTGCTTGGCGCAGGCCGCGGCGGAAGCCGCGAAGGCGGCCGGGTGCTGCGTCAGGCGCAGAAGCTGTTGCAAGGGCAAACCCACCTGGCCAGTGGCCCGTGGTTCGTGGCCGGAATCCGGAACAAAAAAACGGGCCGGACCCCTCATGTACTTCCTGGAGGTGTGGAGGGGTCCGCAAAAATCCACTGAGGCATGTTCATCCACATCCCCGGACCCTGACCCCTGGAGGAAACAAGTGCCCCCCCCATTTCAATGTCCAACCAACCCGGAACGTGACCCGACCAACCCGGAACGTGACCCGGAGCCGTTTGCCACACCAAGAAAAAATTGGCACGGGGACTGTCCCCAAATTCTTCATCTACCAGGGTGTTGATTGTGGCTCGTCTGTCCAAACATGAGCCAGCTTCAAAAGGCGGGAAGGCGGGGACTCTTCTGCTTACCGAAAAACAGCGGTCTGCGTCACAGGTGTCGGTGGATTTCCTGAGGCTAAAGTCGGGGTGACCCAAGTTTGTTATTGTCATTTGTTGTTGTTTCTCTTTTGTTTTTGTTTTTGGGCGCGGGGGGGCCTAAATTGCTAAGTTGGGGACCCAAGGCTTCTCCTTTGTAAGGCAACGGTCTTCCCGGACCCCTCAATCGAGCACACAGGCAACGTTGGACAGGAGGACAGGAAGGCACCTTCCCTATTTCCGAAATCCCCCCAAAAAAGTCAAAAGAAAACCACATGGGCAAACTGGAAAAGACAAACGCCCTTCGACCGGCTTTCGCCTCACAGGCGCTGATCAGGCTGTTGTAGGTCACCTTTTCAGGGTCTGGCCACGCCCTTCTGAAAAAAACGCGGTCAGAAAACCATGCAAACTGACCGTTCAACCACCCCACCTCCTTTCCCCCTAAACAGCAAAAAGCAAAAACCAAAACTACCTCCGTCCCCCTAAGCTAGACCGAGCTGTGTGAGACACCCCCCACAAACATCCAAACGACTTCAAACACCAAACCTCTTGCTTTCCCTAAGGTCAGCGAAATTGGCGCATTTGATCCCCTGGGCCAACGTCTTTCGGCCCGTTTGCATGAGCATGTTTCCCAATTCCATAAAGTCAAAGCTCAACCGAAAAGGGGACGTTGACCAACAAACACTTGGACCAGAAGGGAACTTTGTTTCTTGTGGGGCCAAAAGCAAAAGGTTGGCCAAACTTCAACGTGCCCATGGTTTTACGCCACAGCGAGAGCGCTTCGACACGCACGATCTCCGCCGCAGAGGGTTCGAGACAAAAACGAATTCGCACGGCGCCACAGCGAGAGCGCGTCAACACGCACGATCCCTGCAGAGGGTTCATCCACGCACCGCAAAAACGCCAAACAAAAACGAGTTTTTGCACCTCGACCACGCCGATCCCCGCAGAGGTTCGCGCGGGCAGATCAGAAATCGAAAATAACCTCGAGTTTTGGCACCTCGACCCCGCCGATCCCCGCAGAATTCGACGAGGTGGACCCCGACACCCGTGTACTCACCGGAAACCCGGATGTCTCCGTCGAAGGATATGTCCTCACCCCCGGGTCGCGCGGGCAGATCAGAAATCGAAAAAACCTCGAGTCTTTGCATCTCGACCACGCCGATCCCCGCAGAGGGTTGCGCGGGCAGATCAGAAATCGAAAAAAACCTCGAGTTTTTGTACCTCGACCACGCCGATCCCCGCAGAGGGTCGCAATCCCGATCGACGATCAAAGTCCTGCCCCGGCACCCTAGAAAACTAAACTTAACTTACATAACTGCGAACGCAAAAGCGCTATGCACTTGGCTCTATGCACTTGGCTCTATGCACTTGGCTCTATGCACTCGGCTCTATGCACTTGGCTC
>CAUJNA010003450.1:820000-835000 GCA_963377175.1 Effrenium voratum | reverse complement strand
CATACCTGCAACACTGCCCATTTCGCATAGGTAAGAATCTCAGTTGGATGTTGATGTTTGGTGAGCAGTATGTAGATAAGAGTTTTGCAGCCACCAGGTGTTTTTTCTTCAGAAAACATTGCCAGCTGGTAATGAATAGGGATTGATGGCTCTAGGACTCTTGTTCATTGAGCCCTTGCGCGTACATCTGATGCCAACGGATGCCAACCAGTTTGCCGAGTGGAAGGCGCGAAAATCACCAGCGAAAAAACAGAACAGTCCCCTTGAACATCAGCCCAAGCTGCAGGCAGTGATCGTCGCATTCCGCATCATCAGCTCCGCCTCTGTCTCTGTCGGCTCATTCCGCAACAGGGCAGCGGCGGCGCCCAGCGGCGAGGCGAACTCCCGCCGCGGCCGGAAATGGAAAAGTCTCAGCGCTTCGGTCCAACGGCGGCCTTGGCCACAAGCCCGGATGACGATGCTGAGGGAAATCCTCGGCCGCCAAGGTCCCAGTCTAAAAATGAGGGTCTTTGGGGGGAGTCAGGTTTACACAAGGGCCCAATCGGCGTTCTACAGCACGCCTGGACCTGTGAAGTCGAGGGCCAAATACAAGATTGCAACTGGTCAAACAGGTGCCATCAAAAACCGGATTTGAGGATCTGAAAGGCTAAGCCTCGCATCCACTGGACTCTGTCGAGCTGTGGCCTTTTGCAGAAGGCCAATGGCGTGTTGCCACTGGGAGCACTTTTCGCACGCACTCAGCGCGGAGTTCAAACACACCGCACCCGGCTGGTCCTTGCGGTTTTTGTGGGCTGAATGAAGCTTGCCGGAAGCCTCAAAACAGAATGCGAGGAGGCTTAAGGTGTGGGGTACTATTTAGTCATTGTTCGTTGGGGCAAACTGCTAGTACTTCTGTTGCCCATGATCTTACGCTTGTTTCTGTTGCATCTGATTCAATCCTACCGCGCTCAAAAGAAGGGGCCCCCATCTGAGACAACGAGCACGTTTCGCTTCGCTCCTCCATTTGGTACAGTGTGTGCAAAGCTCGTCGCCAGTCGGCCGCCTTGACACAGGCTGCCAAAAGCTTGTGGCACTCCTGAATGGTCCCTCTGCTCATCTTCGGCCCTGCCACCAGGTGCAAGGGCGCACATCTCAACCTACCTCTCCCTGCGGATGTCTCAGGCGAAAAGGGAAACCAGGTGAAGCAACGGCAAGGGCTGCGGCATGGCGACAACGCCTGGTGAACTGATAGCTGCAACGAAGCAAACCCAACAAAAGCACTGACAAAGAACATCGCTGCAAATGCAAGCTAAACAATGGTCACACTACTCAGTTCAATGCTGAACTGGGTGCCTGACTTCATCTTTCTCTTCTGCCTGCCCGACACTTGCAAAGCGCTGCTTGTGTAGCGTCTGCTTTGTCGCGCTCATGCTTTGTGTGTGTGTGTGTGGCTAGCAGCTTCGTCTCGCAGGGATTTTCCAGCTTCCGACCGACTTCCAACGCGAATCTGCCTCTGGCACCTCATCTTCCTCCTGGCAGTGAGGACACTTCATCTCAAGCTGGTCTTGCTGGCTGTGCTGAATGTATGTCCATATGTGAACCCGTGGCCATTTTACGATTCCACTGAGGGCCACAACTATGGACGTAAACGAGAAGGTGAAAAGAAGTGGAAAGGAGGACTTGTTGCATCGGAAAGCAACGATCCAGAGAGGACTTGCACCTCCATGATTTGTGCTTGTCTGCAGTAGTAACTGGATCTGCTGGCCGCATTAATTTTGTGGCTTCTTTCTTTTCAGGGGCCAAACTCTCAGAAACAAGCGTTTTTTTATTTATTTAAGTGACGCTTTCATTCTAAAACGTTCCCAGATCTGAGTATCCACCAAACAGCTGGGGAGCCATCAGGGAACCTCTCAGAAGCCCCCATTTCCCCGATACCGCCGATACCCCACAAATCAATCGGCTCGTCTCCTGGCCCAACTGCTCTCGGAGCTCCGCTTCATCCTGAACGTCACTCGGGGTGAAAAACGGACCAGAGTTTCCAGAAACGGGAATGGTGGAATCTCCAGAAAACACGACCAAACCGATAAGCCCCCCCCCAAATAAAAACAAACAACAATATTTCCTTGTGGCGTCCCTTGAATCCAATCAATGTGCGTGTCTGGGATAGAAACTCCAAACCACACACACACACACACAGACACAGACATGTCACAGAGTGGGAGTTCCAGGTGGTTGGTTGGATACCTCTTGAGAGCGAAACCAAACAGGGCGAATCCTGTGGAAACTGATATTTTTACATAGGCCAGGTGCTGGAAGGCCCTGGAACTTGTTTGGCCGGCAAATTCTCACAAGTGACTGCCGAAATTTGGAGCAACTGGCCGACACACGCAAACCGAAAACAGCCATCGAGCTCCTGAAACATCACATTTTAAAAGTATGCTCCAAAAGAGGGAGCCCTTTCACCTTGGTTTAGAGGTTTCCCAAATCGACAATTGATACCTATTTTGGGGGGCTCTATTTTAACTACATGCCCATTTGATTGCTTTTCTATGCCGCTTTCATTGGGCTCGGGATCTTTTTGTCGCATGCGGCGTGGCAAATCGAACGGCCCCTTTAAGCGCCGAACGATGACGGATCGACGGGCGCCTTCACTTCGCTTCGAAGAGACGGCCGTCTCTTGACTCATTTGCCCGGACTGGCGCTGTGGCTGAACTGCCACACCCAAACAAGAGGCGCAGTAGCAAAAACATCATGCACACGAAAAAGAAGCAAATGAGTTGCCGAAGGGGCGGATAGCCACCCTAGGCGTTTGACTATGCGTTGTTTCTTGATAAGTTTGGCTGTGGTTGGCAAGTTCGGGCCGTACAATGCACGCCCAGCACCTAAAACAAGAAGCCACGGCTTAGCCAGCGCTTCAACGTCCCACGTGGTTGCCCTTCGAACCCTGAAAAGGGTTCCCCCAAGTGAAAAATATTACATGAAGCAACACGGACCTGTTTGCTCCCTTTGGGACCCCTAACGCGGGTGCTTTCCCTTTAGCCTCCCCTTAAAAGCCCAAGCAAAACAAAAGGCCCCTTGGTTCCCCCCACGGACACGCGTGTCACTTGAGGCCGGCCCATGGCTGGTGGCCGACCACTCCCCAAGTCACGGCCTTGGGTTGGGGTCCGGGCAACCGTTTCGTTTTCCAGCCTTTCGACTTGACGGAACTAATGTTGGGATCTCGGGTCGTTTTCTATTCTCCCCTCCCCCAAGCATTGATGAACTTGAGTTGCGATTCGGGGCAGCATGGATCAGCTTCCCGAGCCCTTGGGTGCAAAGGCTACATCTCAAATGTCGAGTTGCAACCGCAAGAAAAGAACAACAGTGATCCTAAAGAGGGGACGATCTTGAACTACAAAGGAATACTATAGCTTCAGTTTACAAAAACTCTGCTGGCAACACACTCAGTGCACCTGTGTCAAAGTTGAATTGTTTGCAAGCAAACCACCCAATGCATCAAACGCCTTTGCGGCTAAAACGTCGAGAAGCTTGGTGGTGGCGCGTTGCCTCGGGCGAAGAATCCGTGTAGCGCTGGCCGTCCTTTTCGGCCGAGAAATTCACGGCAATATCAGAGAAGCCCTGCTTGTACCTGAGCTACTGGTTTAAAGCCCGAAAGCAAATGCCGGTACATGCCCGGGAATCGTATCATCTACTTTCATTTTGCTGTAATTGACTAATGGCTCGTTGGCTCATCAAGGGAACCACTAGCTAGCACACTTCCATCTGCCGAAAGATCCGAAACGATGTCGAACCCAGCTAGATAGCTTAGCCGGATTTGGGTGGCACTCGATGCCCTGCTCAATATGCCACATATTATGGTCGTAGGGTGACTATACCGAACCCGTACCGTACCTGGACATTTATCGTACCTTTGCGTGCTTGTTCAACTGACAGCCATTTCACATCTCCTGAAAATAGCTAAGGTCTACCAGACTTGGCTGGTAGTTTTTTTTTCTTCTGCAGCTAGGCGTTGTCAGCGGGTCGCTTGCAGGCTAGGTGCTCATCCCAGTCCATCCAGAACACGCCGTTATCTTTAATGCCCACCTTGTGGCCCGTTGCCTTCAATGCCTCAGGGAAGGCATTCCAGGTCTCCCAGTCGTCGTCATGGAATCTTCCGAACCACTCGTTGGTCTCGTGGGGGTTGCGAACATGAAGCATCCGCAGGATCTTTTGCTGGCCATCGCGGGTGTAGGGAATATCCAACATCCTGTGCTCAGATTCCATGCCGGGCAGGCTGAGAATGGGAAGATGTCTGTTCAACCAAAAGCGTCTGCATGTTTCATGTCGTGGGCCGGCTGAATTTGATAAATTGCTGCCCTGATTCTATATTATTAAAGCTGTTCGCGGAATACACCTGCCAAATACCTATGGGAAGGACAAACAAATGGCTTGCCGATTTGGACATGGGACAAGTATGGAGCGGACAAACAGCGGCAACACCGATGTGCGGCGATAAAAATAAGACACCAATTCTGAATTGATGTGGGCTTATGCCAAGTGAATGGGCGGGACACCTTGCCATGTGCTCGGCTCCCCATAGTGGGATGGAGTAATGGCTCTTGAAAGGGTCGTGGGCTAACACTTGCATGAACAATAATCGCGATGAATATCGTTGTCTAGTCTACCTCCGTCTCAGACAACTTGTGTATTCGGCTGAACACGTTCCCTACAACCAGCCTAATTTCCGAAACGTACCCTGGCAAGCAATATGAATGCTCCAAGCAAGTGAAGGTGCAAAATGAAGCGGACAGGGGTGCAGCGAGCAAGCTACACAAAACAAAGCATACACAAATTGGAAAAGGCCCAGCCAAACACGGCAAAGCGATGCACGTGCCGCACTACAAACATTATAATCAGACCGGCTAGTGGGACATGGCCTTGCTCGTGACCAATCGAACGCGCTAACGCCTCTCCCAGGAAGTGAACGGCTTGCACAAAGTCTATCAACATGGTTTGATTGCAGCCCTGCATAAGGCTTGAGTCCCAACCTCCAATATAAACCCCACTGTGGGGGGGGGGTTAATGGTCCCCTTGTCCATCCCCATTGTCAAACGCGCCGGAAATAGGCCCTCAAGACTTGGATTCTACTCAAGCGTGAGATCCACGAAGATTGCCCTTGCTTGGGGCCCTGGCCTCAACCAATGCAGGGCTTGGCACATGATGAGATGATAAAAAGTCTACGTTGAAAGCGAACAATTGATCTCAGCGGTGCTAAGTTACCCATGAGAGCCTTTTTGTGCACGTAGGAACATGCCTACGAATGGTTGCAAACCAAATGTCCAGGCGCACTCGGTGCAATCATTTGCTGCAAGCCTGTGATTCAAGCCCCTTGCCACGTTCACATTCGGGCCAACCCTCTCCTCAGAAGCGTGTAGGCGTGGCTTCCCAAAATGCCTTTGTAGTTGCCTCGCGTGTTGCAGGCCAGGGCCTGCCCCTCCCCGTTCCATTGCTTCAGCTTCTCCCAGACCTAAGGTGCTGATACCAAATGCGGGGCTCACCGTCCTTGAGCCTTCCCTGTATCAAACACTAAGGTTCATAGGTGGCCTTTTGGGAAAATAGATGGCCCTGGCAAATGGAACAACACCCATCTAAACCAGTGCCATCTATTTTTAACCAGGCTCACCTAAAAAGGACACCTATTACTAAGGTTGGCGCTCGTAATGTCAAATGCCAAGTCAGCGTGTGGATGGACGAAAACAACGCTAGGCACCAGTTAGTCGCTTTCTCCTGGTCATGAAAGGGTCATCCAGCCCAACTCGTGCGGGATCTTGTCAATCCACAGTACCCTTGAAGGGGATTGCTTCTCGGGAACGCCTTGGGGCCCGCGGGGTGAGGGAACCAAAGGCGCCGATTTAGGGGAGTCCAACATGTAATTTTGAGACAAACCCGTACTGGCATAAGCATACTGGCTTATGTTGGTCCATGCGGGTGTCTTTTTGGGAAAAAACACACACACACACACATTGACCGCCACAGGGGAAAAAACAAAACATTTATCACATTTTGGGGGGTGACCCAAATTGAGACGCCATACAGACCTGCACGACATCACAAAAAAGAAGAACAAACGTCTGCTGAAGTCTCGCAGGTTTGTCAAAAGTCCAGGACTTGTCTGGCTGGTGGGTGAAAACCTCGTTGTGTTGTAAAATGGCCAACCTCAGACCTCATTTGCTCCCCAAAAGCAAGCCACTTGTTTTCCAAGTCAAATTCCCAAACAGTTTGCGCGGAACTCAGGCCTTTGCTGGTCCGCTACACGTTGCAACATTCAAGCGGTTGACGCCGAACGAAGGGTCTCACATAACAAACAAATACTCCCCACCTACTGTTCGATCCAAACCTGACAGGCAAATGGAGGGATCGAGGCAAACAAACGGGGGGACACATGCAGCTTGGAGGCCCAGTCATCGCTCAGCTGGGTCTCGCATTCCGTCATGATGGAAGCGTCCACAGTGGCATAGCCTCGGGTGATCAAATGCATCCCTCGATCGAATCTAATTCAGGCTGCCAAGTTTGGACTGCTTTCAGCAGGGAAGCTACCAATCACCAAAGAACAAGGACCACTGCACCACTGAGGAAAGGCTTGCGCGAAAGGCCAGAGGGACGCCAAAGCCCCAAAGTGTGTGCATGACATGCACTCGAGTGAAGCTCAGCGGCTCCAATTCGCATCATAACTCTGGATCCGCATGTGCACCGTACAGTGGGAGGCCGAGGCTTCATCAGGGCCACAGGTGAAGGAATACGGCGAATGTGGCTTCTCATCGGGGCTGATGCTGATGCAAAGGGACGGCTTGCCCGTGAGACACTCCAGAGCTACAGATTCCCAGCCACCGTCCAGTCCTCAAAGCCACGAGAAAGCGATGTCTAATGCCAAAGTCAAAGATGGTTTCCGCTGAAGCCACTACACGAGCAGACTGTCAAATGGGATAATATGGGCGTGGGTCAAGAATAGATACCCCAAATGGATCTTTGGTGAATGGAGACATGGACTAATACCTGCCGTTTTCTGGTGGTTTAATTTTGACCCATCCCCAAATGCATCCAATAAGTCCCATGGCAAGTCGCGGTGGTATGACTCCACAAACTTTGCCACGGCCTTCTCCAGCAAACACGGCCAAAACTCGTTCTCCTTCGTTGGCTTGGCCTCATGTCACAAGGTTTGACCATGCTCACTTGAGATTAATCCGGACGGTTCCAACCAGGAGTTGTTCGCCCTTTGAATGGGGACTAGTTGAGTCATGTTTAGGGGATTCCTCTGGTTAGTGCGGTCCTCTGTCCTTGGAAGATGCCACGCAAGCAAATCACAATCACATCTGAGTTTCCACACATGGCATCAAGACAGCACCGCAACAGTTCACACATCGCACAGGCCACTGTCATTGGATCATGTTGGCGTGTCACACTTTGCGTGTTTGGAAGGACGCTCGAACCAGCAAAGCTCCATCAAGACAGTGGCCTCTGCGGAAGCCGCGAAGCGCAACCAAGGCCGCTGCGAAAACCAGATTCCCGTGCTTGCCTTTCCTCTTCCAATAGGGAAGGCGGTCATCGATGGTGACAACCTTCCACTCCTGAAACCCAGTTCGCCGACTGTCGACTTTGCGGTCCTCCCCCCGACCCAATCATAGTTCAATCCGGGGTCAACATCCTGCACGGGTCCGGATGGCGCAATTCCCCTCGGTTTGGTTTTGTTCTCCCAAGGGAATTGCGGTGTCTGCTATCTCGATAGTGTAAACCGCATTAAGTTTCAACAACCTCGTTTTGGTTTCCCCTTTGAAGGTTGTCTTACCCCAGTGCTTCCACCATTGTGGGCAACCAGCAAAACCATAACGTACAACCTGGAGGTACGGAACCCGAAGGGTTACCTGGACATTGTTTCAACCAGTGGCTCCCCGCTGACACGGTTTGTGTCTTTCTAGGGTACCTGTGTTTCTTGTCGTGGTGCTAAATGAAAACCAGCTCGACAACCGAAGTCCATTTTATCAGCTTCCCTCCAATTGGTGGTTTGGTTAAGGAGCCAGGGGTTCAATTTCTGGGCTGTTCCTATTCACTTGTGGTTTAGTGGAAACCGCTACTAAACCACCTAAACTCCTACAAGAAAATAGGAACCAGATGGCTGGGAACCATTGAACCAACTAAAAACCTAAACAATTGGGGGGATGACACGCCACAGCCAGTGGCTCGGTTCTCTGTCGCCCAATCCTCGGACTGTGGATCGTAGAGCCGGACATCGTATCGGCCATCCGCTGTGAGCTCCTGGCGAAATGCCCTTGGTCGAACCCTTTTGTCGAGTTAGTTCCCTGCTTCGGGGTGGTTTTCCCTTGGGAAAACCTGGAGAACACCAAATTTCTTGGGAGCCATGGTCTGTGCCTCTTGTTTTTCTTTTCTGTTTCTGAAATCCATGTTGTGCCCAAATCCCTATAACACATATCCACGTGGTGATAAAGCTTGTGACTGTATGACCAACGGTCAAAATTACATGTATATAATCTGCCAAGGCGACATGGAATTTGTGAGCCTTTTTTGGTGAGTCCCCCATGCAAATACGTCCCAAAATGGAGCCGCTTGCTATAAGCGCCACGAAACCTGGTACTAGTAGAACCCCCTAAGATCAATATGGGTTTTGCTGTCTGTCAGGGCACCACTTTGACAGCAACATTTCCCGGCTACACCAGGCTTTGGCCTTCGTGCCATGGGCCATGGGAGAGGATTCAATCCGTCCTGTTGCCTGAACAGGGACCGCACTCGATCGGGATACTCCGCCAATGCAGCAAAGGAGGAGACCATCCAGCAATCGCCCAAATAGCCTTGCTGGATGTCCCGGGGGGACACGTGCCTTCGAAGGCGCAAAGGCAGAGGGGTGCTGCGACCGCAATGGTGCACAAATGAAAAAGGCAGACTGCTCTACAGGTCCCACTTAGCTGACAAAAATGAAGACATGGCAACTGTTCAGAACACATTGGCATGCGTACGCAATCAACAAAAAACACAAGCGAGTTCAAGACGCGGACAAGAGTTGCCGCAACAAGCGATGTTCGCCAAAACAGGAGCATGCTTACGGCGTCGATTGGGCCAGTCTACGAGGCCTTGTCACTCCTACGACAAGCATTTTCACAAACCAATGCATCAACTGCCACTCGTGCTTGGCTCAAGTATTGCCTCACGCGACATGTGCCAACACCTCTTGACAAATTTGACAACTTGAGGCTTGTGAGCAAGGTGGAGACGCGTGCTGGAACTTCATTTGCTTGTCTCGTTCTTCCTTGTGCGGCGCTGTCGTGCGGTATTGTGGGCAGAGTCGCAACCCGTATTGCTCTTGGCGGGACACCGGCAACAGTTCAACATATTGCACAACTCAGACTGCACGGAAGAAAGGCCATGTGTGCCTTGAATTTTCAGGCAAGTTTCATACCACACGAAGGTTGTTCAACCCCGCTCCAGGTCAGTTTTCTCCTTAAAGGGGGCCATCTAAGGGTACAAAGTTGGTATCTTCCACTCAGGACCTCTGTTCCAACCTAGGCCGATCGTCAAGGGCTGGACCTCTAAAGGTTTTTGCATATTTGACACTTGCCCATGTTGGGTCTTCTTTGGCGCGACCCCATCCAAGACTTCGCTGGGAACGTGGCTACATCTCGGGCATGTGCTTGACAACGCTTCCTATGCTTCCGCCATACGTTTTGCTGCTGTACTAGCTTGGCTGGACCGGTTCCAAAAGATCCTTCCCAAGCTGGTTCCTCGGCATTTGCTGCAAACAAACTAGCAAACAGACAGACAGACAGACAGACAGACAGACAGACAGACAGACAGACAGACAGACAGACAGACAGACAGACAGACAGACAGACAGACAGACAGACAGACAGACAGACAGACAGACAGAGAGACAGAGAGACAGACACAAACAAACAGGACAGGCAAACAAGCAAACAAACTACAAACAAATCAGACAAAAGAAACAAACACACACACACACACACACACAAACAGACAAACAAACAAAGAAACAAACAAACAAACTGCCGGACAACAAACAAGCAAAGCAAGGAAATAAAGCCACGTGTGGTCTGGCAAGGCCACGAGCTAACTCTGTGCTGAGATGCTTAAATAAGCACGGCTCCCCCTCAGAAGCGAAGAGCATGTACTCAGACGCCTCCTTGCCCATCATCTGACAGGGCAAAGGTCGCGAAAACGAAATCTGAGCTTCGGGTCGCTGGCTTGTGGCTTACAGGGCGCAGGAAGGCACCTGAGACGAGGCCCTGCTTCGGAGTCATTGGAGCCTGCTCAACCGCAGATTCAGAATGAAACCCCAAAAATAATTTCCCACAGAAAAATCCACGAAACAACATGATGATGTTTTGTTGGCGGTTTCGGTGTTGCCCCGTCGGCCTGACGGGGCCGCACCCATCCAGGCACCAACAGCTTCATCATCTCCTTCAGGTAGTCGGCCAAGGGGTTGGCCGCATCGCCTCCCGCGTTTGAAAACACGGAACTCCCCCTCCCCCTGCAGATTGGCATGGAACCAAACAACAAATCCGACAAGAGGGATCTCCGGGGACGTGTTGCCGGGGCTCAAGTTGGAAAAACCGGCGAAGCAGCTCAGGAACCTGGGCCGGCCCTGGGTCTGTGCGAATTGGAAATCACCAATGCCCCCGGGAAATGCTGACATGATCTTGGCCCCCGTAAGAACTGATACCGGTGAAACATACTAAATTCAATGGAATCGCCATGGGCCCAAGGATTTGACAAGTGAGCTGGTTTCTACCCCATCGGTGAGCTTCAAATCAGCCTCAGCTGGTGCGAACGCCCCTGCCTGTGACACCGCCGATGCTAGAGTCAGCTGCTGGGAACTCGGCATCTTCGAAGAGCTTCCCGGACTTCGGCTTCGAGGCAGGCTTCTTGGGCCCCTTGAAGTCGTGCTCCTCAGGAGCAACTGTACAACCTTAGGTGTCCTTTTTGGGAAAATATGTGGCCCTGGTAGTTTATTGAACCACCTATCCCATGTATAGTATACAACCGCTTCCGGCTAGGGCGACCGAGAAGACCTCTTCTAGCCAAACGGACGCCGGCCCAGTACCCAGTTGAAATCCCAGAACAAAGTCAGGCTAAAGCGGCAAGTGAAAGGGAAACAACTTCGGTGTATGATTTTGATACCTGAAGGAGGGCTTTGCCGAGGCCCACTCTCACACCCCAGCTCTTGAATTCCCAAGCGGCCTTGATTTCCGGCTGCGACACAGGTCGAATGGTGGCCTTCTTCAAGTGCATGGGATTCACCTCCGGCGGTGCGGGGTCTGCCGCCTTGCGCACGGATACCTCAGGGTTCGGGCACTGAACAACAAAAAAACCCGCCCCATTTTAACATGAAACCCAAACACCAACCCACCGGGGACCTAGGGGGAAACAAAAAAAAACAAAAAACGCCAGCCTGGATCTCGGCGCCCTTCTCATCTCCCCCTTTGCAATTGCAGTTCCCCATGGCGGACAGAGCGACCACACCGGAGACTCGTCTGTTTTCTGCGGGCCAACGTCAGGCGTGGCTGCCGCGCCCAGTCCCCGACAAAATGTGCACAAGGTTGTTGTGTTGTGCCCCTACTTTGCTGTTGACCCTGCAAAAAAGTTTAACTTTTTGGGGGTTTAGTAAAAAACACCTTTATTTCCCAAAAAGCTGATCTCTAAAGATCCAACCCAATGGCAGTCAAGGCCTATTCCCCAAAACCAACAGTTGACTACCGATATCATCAGTGCCCATGTCCTGGAGCGAACTGGTCGCTCCGAAAGTGTCCCTCTTGAAGAAGGAATTTGGATGCGAGCAAATGACTCCCTTCTAACAGTTGCTCTGCCAGAACCTGCCAGATCCTGCCTCGAAGCTGCGCAAGGCCTGCAATCGCGCCTGGCAGCAACGTGTCCGGGGTATGGCACCAGGTGCCAGGCACGCCCGGTCTTTTGGAGGCTACCATGTTTTTTTTTGGGGGGGTTTTGGCTGCTTCACAGGGGAAACCAAAAGGAAATCCACTTTGGGCCCCCGCCAGCAACCTTTCTGCGAAACATGTCAAGCTAGGCACGGTGAACAAAAAGTCCGTGCCAAGGAATTGTGCAATGCGCAAACCGCCTTGGAGTTGGCCTGAAAACCGTGTCACCAAGGGGGGGGGGACCCAAGGAAAATGGGATGAACTTCTAGGCGCTGGTCTCTGCATCAGCCGTCCTTCTGGCGGTTGTTCCACAGTTTGAGAAACCACCATGCACTGGGCGAATGGGCATCAGCCGTCCTTCTGGCAGTTGTTCCACAGTTTGAGAAACCACCATGCACTGGGCGAATGGGCGGGAACAGGGTTCGGCCGGGAAGGGCAAGAATTGTTCAACCTGGCTCTGGTCTCCTTTGAAGAGAAGCCTAAACGACGTATGATCAAAGAGTGGCTGTCGTGAAACGACCGTGGCTGAAACCAGGGGTCTTGCCCAGCCCTGAATTGGTATCACACAAAGCGTCAACCTACAACCCCGGCGTTCAACGACCATCCTCGGCAGCGTGTTTTTTTTTTTTTTTTAACGGGGGGGGGGGGGGGCGAGGTGGAAGAATCAAACCAACACTTCCACATCCATATCCTTCCCCCTTATTATCTTCCCTTTGAGATCAAATCCATGGGCCCGTGCCTTGAGTGCCGCTCGAAGCTCTGTGACCGCCGAGGGCAGCGGTCGCCCGTCCACGCGCGGCGACGGCTCCGAGGGCTCCTGGGACTGGCGCCCAAAAGCCTTCGATTTCTTTGGCTCAAGTAAACACTCAAAAAGGGCCCTCGGCCCTCATAAACGACTACTGCTCGGTCTCTGACCAGAAAAAGAAACAAATTGTCTTGCCTTAAAAAATCCTCCGCAAAAAGTATAAGTCCAGGAACTCAGGAAGTGAGACCAGGTAGTGGAACCACTTACTAAGAATGCCATCAGGGCTTGGGTGCTGCTCATACATGTTTCTACCAAACCTGTACATCGGCCCCCTGTTTTTGTGTTGTTGACATTTTGAGCTCGAGGGCCCTAATCGTTCGGCGGTTCTCAAGGGGACCAACAGGAACACTGAAATCCATGTCGGGGAAACCCGACAAATCCCTTTAAACAAAGCCACACCCATAGATGAGGATGCGAAGTCTGTCCAGGGGGCCCTGGGAAGAAACACCCAGAGCCTGGACCAAGACAAATGAAAACGACAAAACAAAGCTCCCCCTTTGACTTGCTGGTGTTCAGTAGGGAATGACCCAGGGTTTTAGGAATGAACCTAGGCCTTCCCACAAAGGAAACCACGGTGAATGGTTTGTAAGGGTCATTCCCTCAATCCCTGCTGAGAACCAGAAAGTTGTTTTGGGTTGCTTCAATTGAGACGAGGGAAACTCCACATGGACAAAAGAGCGCTGACTGCAGGATATGGAATGGAGCAAAGGTCCTCCTCCATCGTCTCATCGTTACCCTGACCTCAGCCCCGCCAACCCCCCCGAGCCCAAAGCTTCGCTGGACACAAAGTTGCCTCTGCCAGTCGAAAGCGGAAATGAAGGAAACCCATGGAAGCCCCTAAAGAGAGGTTTTTTTCACACAGAAAAAAACACACACACACACAAAACATTTTTTTGTTCTTAGCCTATATGCGCCGGAAGGCCCAAAAGGCAACAGTTTGGCCTGCAGAACGGCAACGGGATCTCGACACCTTCATTCCGAGCCACTGCGAAGCAATCAGGGCTCAGGCCGCGTTGCCACCTCGCTTTCAGCCATTCGTACCTGGTGATACTCCCTCAAGCCCATGGAATGAACTGGGCTGTTCAGAATGGGGTCGCGGGGGATCCCCAATCCGTACTAAGACACCACAGAACGGGAAACCACTGACTGAGCAACCCGAATATGCTGCCATGCCTCAAGCTCAAGGTCCAACTTGTTCAACTAGAACGCTGGTAGGGGTCAAAGTGTTTGGTCCTTGTGTTTGCTCTCCACATGTCTAAACATTTGATAAGCCCTTCGCGTTTCGAGTAAGACGTGCGACAGCTGCACATGTCCCCACATCCCATGCCCCAGTGAAATCGACTGGCCATTTGCCCTGCTCACTGCCCCGACGGTTTTGCCCGGCATGGCCGATAGACCGGAGGCTTCGGGGGATAGGTGAAGGTGTGGGAGGCCAACTTAGAGCACTTTGTGAAACTGGATGTAATTCAGCTGATGTGACATCACCCCATGTTTTAAACGGGGGATGCGTCCCTGCTTCCGGCTAGCACTCTGTGCCTTGCCTGCTGCCCAACAATTGGCCAATACACAAAAACGATCTCAATGAACGACATGCCCCAGTGTCAGCACCAAGCAAGCCGACAACACGTAGCTCAGGCTGCACTTGCTCAGCTTCCCAAAAAACGCTCCTAAATTCAGATTGTATTGCCGCAAAGCGACTGCCGGCCTCTTTCTTTCCCGGGCGACATGGTCTTGCAGTATCTCCTGGCACAAAATGGGATACCAAAAGCGCAATAGGTGTAAACCGCGTGGGCGTATGTCTTTACTCAAGGCTTCACAAGCCCAGAGAGGATAGCCTTCCGTCTATGCCCAAGGACCGCTCGCAAGGTATGTATGCCCAAGCAGCACGCGCTGTCGGTACTTGTCTGGCAAGAGTTCACCTTACCGCCAACTGACCCCAGGCTTTGCCATGCCCTGAGCAGAAGTCCCAGGAAAAGGGGAGGCATCTTCCAGGGGAGAACGATTTGAGCCTTTGCTTGGGGGCACTCGGAGTTGACATCATTCACCATCTGGAGGCCTGCTTCATGCTGGAAACGAGCTTCTCAGTTACATGAACATTATGATTGACCTACTACTAAGCAGGGGTTAACGGTTCAAACAAGGGGTGCATTGTTTACTGCTTACGTGCTGGGTTCCTTCCGTCCGATTCACATATGCCCTCCAGGCGAAGCTCCCAGTGGGATTGGTTCCATTTCCGGGGGCCGAACCTGGAGCTTCCCGCGCTTCGTCCCGCGGCTC